>SNQJ01S0031989.1:30226-49646 GCA_010110895.2 Picea sitchensis
TTCTCAAAACTAAGTTAAAATGACCTTATTGTGAAGAGAACGTCGCAAGATTTCTAACGACGCAAACATATTGTCAAACAAAGTTATGGATAGAAATATATTCGCAATCAAAGTTTGGTCAACCTAGCCCAGTCAGTAAGGGGATGAGTTGGCATCCGTACTGTTGACGTTAGCACCATTACAGATGACGTCAACATCCATACAACACATGTTCTAGGAGCGGGTGCTAGGAGGTGACACGTGTCATGATGACGTCAACATGGTGATGTGGCAGCACTAGAGGCTTCCACGTGTCATCCATATTTGGCACTTCTGGACCAATCCGTGGACCAGTAGGATTTTTCCACATATGATTCCATATGTTCCGTACAGTGACATGGAACCGATGTGGCATGATGACATGGCATGGTGAGTTGGCAGTGACATGGCATCCATACGATGATGTGGCGTTGACATGGAAGGTTGACAGTGCAGTGGATGATGTGGATGAATAGGAGGTTGCCATGTGGCTGAATCATGGGTTGCCACGTGGCAGTGGGAAAATTCCCAATGACAACTCATATCCAAAATTTGAAAAAAAACACAAATGATTTGGCGGGTCCGCCAAATCTAGCGGACCACGCCAAATCCGACACCAACTATCAGATAGAGCCTGGCTAGAACCTTCTCCAAACTGGCAGAATAAACATTGGTTATATATATATATATATTGTTTCAACCATAAATCCAAAAGGGGGAGGCCCACGGGTTTAACCCCGATACCTCCTCCCTCCATAATGCCTTAATACCCACACCATAACCAATGGGCCAACAACCCTTCATTGTAATGAACGCCCGGAAAATTACTTAAAAGTTCCATCTGCTCGAGCCCAGGAGGGAGGCGTGAATGCATATGTTTGGGCATGCATTACGAGATAGAGTACAACAACATTAATTGTAGGTTGCAGGGAACGAAAACCGAGACAAAATTCTTCTTGGGCCTAGGAGTGCCAGAGTCGGATTGAGGCGTGGAGACAGTCCTTTTTGGGTAATTCGACACCACGAATTCAGTGGTGTTTTTTTTTTTCTAATATAATCAATATTTATGCATCTTGATTTGAGAATGAGGTATACTTATGTATTTTGCAAAAAAAAATTGTTGAGTTAATGAAAATCCTACCTATTTGAGAGCAAGACTCGAAGATGTAGTCCACCAGGGACGAACTTCGTTATCAATTTTTTGTGTTCATATTTGATATGTCTCTTCATTATTTAGTTTTCCCTTCTTTAATGGTACATTTTAATTTATGCTCATTTAATGCAATTCTTCATAAGTCACTCGATGAAAAGATCCTAGATTATTGGTTCTTGATAGTCCACACAGATTCACCATTTTCCATTCTTTTTGGGCACTACAACCAAGGGAGAAACCCATTGTCTATCTGATATAGGATATATAAAGTCTACTTTCAATAGTTTTTGAAGTTCTTATTTCACTATCTCTTTAACCATAGGATTCATTCTTCTTTGTGCTTGTTTGACGATTTTGATATTTTCTTCTATGTAGATGTGATGTGTTCAAGTATTTGGGTGGATACCTTTCATATTGTGTAATCCCAGGTGAATTTCTTAGAATATTTCTGCAATAATTGAATTACCCTTTCTTCCTGAGATTTTTCCAAATTAGAATCAATGTTCAAACATTTCCCAGGAAAAGTTTCAATGGTTTTATTGTGTGAATATGATATTGTGTTTACAGGAAATATAGTTTCAAATGAAGATTATAAAGATTCTATTGTACAATTTTCTTGAAAACCTTTCTCTAAAAGATCATTAGTGGATATTTGTTGAAAATATTCAAATTTCTCTATGGCATCCGATTGGAAATAAGGTGATTAAGTACATTCTCATCATTCTCTTCTCTAAAATTTATAGCTTGATTAATACTACAAAAATAATGAATTGTTTTTTCCTTAGATTATGTTTCTTCAAGGAATGAATTTTGTTCTAGTTCTGTAATAGATATAGAAGGTGGATAAAGTGTCACTTGTTTTGTTTCACTTCCTCTTGTAATAATCATATTTATTGATCTACATCTAATAAGAGCATCAATTGTTTCCAAACAGGGTCTTCCACGTATAAGAGGGTGTCCACATAGATTTGATTTTAGCTGAAGAACTACAAATTCTACATGATACTCCCATGAATCCAATTATACAATGATATCATCTACTACACCCTTTGGTTTTACTCGATATCTATCTGTCATTTCCAATATTGTAGGTGTAGGTCGAAGATTACAAAGATTCAACTTTTTCATTGTCTCCATGGTCATCACATTAATAATTTCACCTAATTCAATAAAGGTATTTGAAATAGAAATATTTTTTATTAAGATGGCAACAATTGGTACCCCTAGATCAACATATTTTTATGTTTTGATATTTGTTGACATTAGGCTAGCTAGTTTTCCAACAACTTGCATTGTTCTTGGATCCTTCTTCTTTCTTCCTAATTTCTTAAGGCATAGTTCCCTAATTGTTTTTGTATAGATGGGTATGTTATTTATAGCCTCCAATAAGGGAATATTAACACATATGTTGCCTTTTGTATAGATGGGTATGTTATTTATAGACTAAAATAGGGGAATATTAACACATATGTTATTTAGTTCATTTGATAAATTATGCTCAGAAGGATTTATATATTTTCACAAATTTAACCTCTCTGGAAAAAGAAGTATTTTGGTTTATTGTAATTGTTCCTTTTGAATTTCAATTGACTTGTGTGAAATAGTGTCAGGTTTAATAGGAGTTTATTTTTATTTTATTTTTCTTCTACAACCAAGGGGTTCTCTTATGGAGTGTTTTACCAGACCTTAAGTGGATATTCTAGACAGAAATAATTCCATAAGTAGTTAATGTTACTTCTTCAACCTTATAAGGAAGTATTTCCACTTTATTATTAGGATTAGCTTATGGTTGTGATGAAACTGGGCTACAGTATGGGCGGTGGTTGATCATGATTGAGTGATTTGTGGTGGAGGTGTAGATTATGGTTGTTAAGTTAATTGTTGGTATTGAGTGGGTGAAATTTGTTGTTATTGCGGGTATGGTTTTTGTTGAAAGGGATAATATTATTGTTGAAATGGAAAATATTTTTGTTGAAAATAAGATTGTTGGTATGGCTGATATGATGTTTGAGTATTGTAGGGAATTTGGTTTTCATTAGAGGATCCTCGCCAACCTTGTTGACAATGTTTGTTTTGAGCCTACTGAGGAGGTCATGCCTGCCAATGAAAAGAGGTGTTCAATGTGTTTTGTATAGCATTTGGATTAGAATATGAATAAAATTGTTGAGTAGGATCTTAAGGAATATTTAGTATGTGTGGTTTCCATGGTATTCATGGTGCAACATAATAAATAGATTATGTTATTGTACTTTCACCTTTGAAAACCACTTTGAGTCCTGGAAATGATGGGAAATTTTCTATTGAATGGTTTTCTGCATAAATGCCACAAACTTGAATAATATCTAAATGTAACATCGTGCTCTACTGAGAACACTTGTATTTGCTTATTATTTGAGGATAATTGCATGCAAGTGATCCGGTTATGGTACATTATCATTTCGTTTCGATTATAGATTATACATCATGATGATGATATGTTGTGTCTTATTGTTATTTGATGTATATGTATTGGTAGATGATATTGATGAGTTTTTCTGAGTGTGCAAAACACATGACAGGTTCTGGATGTTGATGGAATCAATGGACTTCCTTGGACTTTGCATTTAGTCAGGGAGTGAATTGTATTTTGATTGAGTATTTCATTTTATGCACTTGTGACATATGATTGATTACAGTATGATTTATGTATATGGATTATTGACATGGGTTTTATTAGTGGATGCAAGCTTGACGATGCTTGCTAATATTACTCACATAAGGAGTAGTGAGGCCATGCACATAAACTAGACATTGAGGAAGAGGTGTGGCAACGTCCCTGTCATAGCCTACTAGCACTCTCATCATGATATGAACTATAGGTTAATGATTACCTAGTTAGAGAGTTCCCCGATGTCATGAGGGAGGAGTGAGATACTCACTCATGAGGATTCTAAGGAGCGCATAATAAGTCAGAGTCCTTATTCCTTAGAATCCCTTAGTCTCTCACAAGGTAGACCGAATGGAGTGTTGACTCCAAGGGTCAGGCAATCTTCCAAAACCAATCAAAGGTGAGTGGCACCCTTGGAGCATGGAGGTGGTATTGAAGGGAACGTCATGTAATTAAAAACTTGAGTCAATAAATCTAGGTGACCTAGAAAACATTGAAATTATTAAACCTTGTTGGATTAAAACAATTAATTAAACCATGAATTTATTAATTATAAGACTAATCCTAAGTCTAAGTTTAATTAGGGTACTAAATAAAAATATTTAATAAATTAAAAGAATATAGATAAATCAATTTTTAGGAAAAAGTGAGAAAAATTTAAAGATTGGATAAATGCACATGTGTGCATGAAAATAATAAAAAATAATTTTGAAAGAAGAAAGAAATAAATTATGAGAGAATAGGTGTACACATAGAATAGTATCTAGAGTCAAGATACCACTAGTATAACTAGAAGAAGACTCATAATCCAACTCTAACTAAGATCTAGTTAGGGAACACTCATTAAATGAGAATTTGGGGAACAAAGAGACAACTAAAAGCGAAAATAGGAACACATTGAGAGAAATTGGATGTTTAAATAAAATAAAAATGGTAATTACTTGTGCAACTTGGGGAGAGTGTGACAAGTGTGTGGATGAATAATCATAATTAGTTTAATTTAAAAAGTTAAAGATTTGTGCACGAGAACATGTGTCAGTGAGGAACAAATGGTGAAGAAGGAAAATGGGTGAATTATTCTTGGTAAGGTTATGCTCCCAAAATTATTGTGGACTATGTTTTACTTGTAAGAGTTGGGATACCAAGCTTGAAGAAGGAGTATGAGTGAAAGCTCTTCCTTGCGAGGCAATCTTTGTGTGTGGCTCCTTTGCAGCTCAAAGGACTAAGGGGGAAGAAAAGTACCCCTAGCATTAGCTGAGACTTTCATTCTCCTATATTCTAATGTTATTCTAGTGTTGAAATTAAAAATAGTGTTCAAATAACCTTAGAGTTTTTATGGTCATACTGTGCAGGAGTCCGCTACTTGTCTTTTTCCACCCTGTACATTTTAGTTTAATAAAATCTTTGCGCACCCATTCTACTTCAGTACTTTGTATTTCTTCTTTCAATAAATAGAGAGAGATATGAGTGATTGACTTCCTGCACCTTCTAGTTGTTGTCCGTAAATTCCAGAACTTTGTGATGCCAATGTAGCATTGTAATCTACGTTGTACTGGAATTATGCCTTCGCCATCACTTACCTGGGAGATATCTCGTTAAAAAGATATCGTAATTATGGGAGATATCTCGTTAAAAAGATATCGTAATTATCCGTCACTGTTAGATAATTAATACTTGGCGGAACTTCTTGGCAATATTTAACACGTGGATATGTGAGGTTAGAATGGCGTGGAGCATGGGTAACATTTGATTCTTGCTTGAATGACGGTTCTGGATTATGAGTAAAAATAGACCTTGTTAAGAATTACCATGTTGGGTATAGAAGTTATATCCTTGCTTAATACCATGCAAAAAATATAATGAAAAGTTATATCCTCGTTTGATTATATAAAATATAATGGGAACAATTAGATAGGTTGAACACAATAAGAAATTTTTACTCAATCATTATTAACAATTTGCATATTATGTTTGATAATAATGAATATTATTATTTAATCTATCCAATATTAAGTACTCATAAGGAAATGAATCCTATAATGTTATTAGTTATGATTAATAATATTGATTGAGAATTTTATTATTGATATTGTTTTCATATTGTTTTCATGTTAATGTTTTCACTACTTTAGGTTTGCACTTACATCTACATATATATTTATAATAGTATTATATAATTATAGGTGTAATGGAAAGGAACGATACAATTTGAATGATTTAATTGGATTCTAAATTACAATTTAGATAATTTATTTTTAATTTTAAATGTATACGGGAAAAGAATCATTATGGAGTTAGTGATTTAGTGGACGTATATACATGATTTATATATTAATTATTACTAAGTGCATAAATGGATTTGCTTAGTTTTATTTAATGGTTGTGTTTTTATTTTTAGCATAATTTGAAATAGAAGTAAAAAAATAACTATGAATATTTTTAATAGTGATTAATATATTATGGATTGATATCAATGATTATATAAGTGATTCTCATTAATGATTAATTATTGATATTTATGATTATAATCATGACAAAATTTGATGGCACCTTATTTTTGGTTACTTCTTTATAGACCTAGTTCATGTATAGTTCTTTCAGGGAATGATTTAGAATTTGCATTTTTAAGTATTTATTAAGTTAATGGTTGATAGTGATCACTTTAGTTATGTTTAATTTTAAGCTACCTTATGTTTTTCGATTGAATATTTTAGTAATTGCAAAAAAAGAAAAGAAAAAAATTTACCCATTAGTCATCAAAAAAGTTGAAGGTGTATAAAACACATTGTTCTTCCATTGTTAAAGAGGGTTGTTATAATAAAGGAAATTCTCTAGGTGGATTAGTTTTCTTACAATGATGGAAAAAAACTACTAAAGTTTCATTTTTCTCTTCTTGTTTATTTTCATCCTTTAGTGTATCAATCTAAGAACCTAATGTACTCAAAAGATCAATTTTAAAATTTTCCAACAAATTGCCTATGTCTACCCTAGTTATACTCCCTATGATTGATTTGGTGACTTTGGAAAGGGCATCTATTGATCATTTTCCAACCTTAGCTCTACTCCTGGAATATATCCTGCACATTTCATCAATTTGTTCAAATGGTATAGTTGAAATGTCACCAGATCCCATGAGATTAAGAATATCAATATATTCTTCATGAATTCCCTTTAAAAATATTGTATGAATAATTTCAAAATTTAAAGAACTATGTTTCAATTGCAAATTGTACAAAAGTCTCTCCAGGTAGTCCTCTAAGTTCTCATCTTCTAGTTGATCCATCCTAAAAATATCTTCCTTAGAATCCCTTGGTATGCAATAGTCTTGATACTTCTTAAGGGAAATCTTCCTCATATTATCCCAATGCCTAATAGTATCTTTTCCTATTCCCATAAACCATTTTAAAGCAGTGTTGTTCAGAGTGGAAGGAAACAAATGAAGTTTGTGAGCATCATCTTTATATCCAGAAGTACATCATAATATATCAAATTCAAAAAAAAATGCATCAAGATCTTCAGAGGCCATACCATGAAAGTTAGGAAGAACAAAAGGAGGAATGTTTTTCATCTTTAATTCATTGACAAATTCTGTAGGCACATCTAAGATGGGAAAACCAAAAGTAACCTCTTCTTATTTTCTCTTGCATCGTTTGGAACTCTTTCTCATTATCCTCTTCCTTCTGGAATTCTTTCTCTCTCTCTCCTTCTCTTCTTGGTAAATTATCTTTTTTTCTCCCCCATCTCTTGGTCCTCTTTCACCTTCACCTTATATTCTTGGTATTCTTCCTCTTCCTCCAATATGATATTTTTCATTAGCCAAATTATTGACCCAAAATATCCAAAACTATTTAGTCCAACCTTCTAGTGTTTCTTCTGGATCTTCAAATTGTTCAATGGTGTATTTTGTTTGTGTCTTCTTTGAGCTTTCTGCAAGAATCATTTTCCCTGTATCATTTATAGTACCTGTAGGAAAGTTAGTAATGGGGGGTTTGTGGATTTTTTAATAGATGGTTTGATAAATGATTTAACATATGGTTTTGAAGATGATGTGGTAGACGTTATAGTATATGTCTTAATAGATGGTTGTGAAGACGATGAAGTATGTGGTATGTGGTCTAGTAGTTCGTTGTGATGATTTAAGGTGGGGGGGGTGGCGGGTTAGTTTCTTTTATTTTTATGAAACAACTAAAAAAAAATTATTAACAAACCTACCCTTACTATTCCTAGGTATATTCATGCAAATCACACATGAATAGTTCTTGTGAAGACTCACAAAAGTGGTTATATAGGTTCGTACCTCTCATCTTAACTTCTTCACTCCTTCGAGTCTTAAATGTGTGAACAAACTAAAAAATTTCAAAACTAATTCCTTTTGGGCCTCCCCAGAAACTATGCCAAAAATGTCACCTCACTAATTTCTTTACATAGATTAGGACATTAAAGTATCAATTCAGGGTTGGTAGACTTATGAGGCACATTCACTGTATGTGAGGGTACTAGTCTCAAAATCAATTATGTGAAGAAACCTTTCAAGGAATGCTATAAAATGTGTTTGTAAACTAACCTCAAAAAGGAAACTAAATCTTCAAATGTTCATAGCCTCAATGGTGGACAATTAGGTTATAAAGGGAAATTGTTTCAAAAGAATCAAAACATATTTGTAAAAAGACTCAGTTCGACCATGAACCTAAAAGAATATGCATGCATCTAAAGAAGAAAAGTAGAAGATTCAAAAGTGCTAAATTCCTTCAATTTAATTATCACAACCTTCTTGGTTGAAATTCAGATTGTAGAGTGAATTTTCCTCCACAAGTGATGAGTTGTAGATGTCATAGTTTCAATGGTGGAAATGTTGATTGTAAAGTGTAAAGTTATTTACAATAATACTCTAGTAACTTTGAATTTTGAATAACCCAACAAGAGGTGGCTCGCTCCAATAATACTATGTTTAACTATGAGGTCATGATTGTAAGGAATGTTCAAACACGCATATGCATTGATGAATTTTAATGATAAAATCCTAATACAAATTTCAATCTAGCCAATCAAATGACCACTGTATAATCCTACTGGTTGTAAAACAAGCTATTGTGTTTCCACAAGACTCAATGGTCTAAGGAAGCTTGTAGAAGTACTCTAAGAAACCCCTTTTCAAGTTGTCAATGAAGGATAGGATTGATTATTAGTTCTTATAACAGAAAGATAAAATAAATTATTAAATTGAATTCAACCTATGTAACATTAATCTAAATTTGATATAGAAATGAGATAACAAAAGAGAATTCTATAAAATGAAGAAATTGTAAAGAAGTAGAAACTAACACACTATTTACAATGCTACCACATGAACCTAAAATGGGGGCCCTCCAAGATTGGATTCTGAATGGATGAAGAATACTAAATAAAAGAAATCATAATCTGTGTATTAAGCATAAAATGAGTTACACATTGCATTCATAAGTTCTCCAATTCGACTGTCCTCCAAGATTCATAGTTTAGCATTTTTATGCATAATGAAATGTAACTATTGAGCCTAATAACCCTCTTCGAAGTAATGACATTTATTAACAACCTCCTATCCACACTGGATTGAATTAAAGGTGAGCAATTTCCTCCAAAAATTGTGAGAAAATCGGATTCATGTACATGCTGCTATAATTTTCCTAATAGAGAGCATGCATTGACCAGGCATTTGCAAATCGAGTTTCTTGGTTCTAGAGGGAACCCGTCCATTCCATGAAACAATAATCATGCTCCAAGTGTCAATTTTACCTGGATCATGATAGAAACATGCTAAGGACGAAGTAATTACAAGTAGTTACTTTTCCTCATAACCAGAGCTGAAAACTTAAAAGATTTAATATATTTTTTACTAAATTGAAAATCAGAAATAAACTAAATATTACCTTAAAATCCATTATTGAGCCTTTACTAAATAGAAATGGGTACGGAAAAATGATAAAAATGGAGGAAAACAATTTGAAAAGGAAATGTGCATAGTGGGTTTTTATGAAAAAGTATGAGCCCAATAGTATTATGCTTATAAAAGAGTTAGATTTTCCTTAAATGAAAATGTATTTCACAATATTGTATGTACTTGAGATAAATGATGATTATGTGATCTAAAATAAGGTGAGTATACTCCCATAACTTTATTGTTCATGGTTCATGGTAAATCAAAATCCACTTGTCATGAAAAATGAAGGTTCATCATTAGCCAAAACCACTTGGTGTAATAAATGGTTTTTGGTAAGACAAAACCTATTGAGAATTTTAATGGTTAAGTGTAAACCTATGTAAAATCCAAAGAATGTAATGTTTGAGGGTAACCCAAAAAATCCCATAGTTTGGTTACAGGTAAGCCAAAGAAAACTAGGATGATGATAGATGAATATTTAAGGGGAGTAAAAGTTATAGGTTTAGAGATTTTTTATTCAAGAATCCTTGATGAACCATGTATGAGAAAAGGTTTCCTCAAGAACCAATAGATACAACAGTGAGTGACCCATGTATTCTGGTGGATGGTGACTCTTTTATATGGACTTCAACAAACACAATGTTTATATTTTGTAGGTATAAGATGAGCATTAAAGTAGATTAAAGGTCAAGAGTGAAGAAGACCAAAGATGAAGATTGTAGAAGACAGAAGTTTAAGACAAATAGAATCAAAGGAAAATGTCATAGAATATGAATATGAAAATGATACCAATTCAAAACATAGGTTGAAGAGACAGAAGATGATGATTTCATATTGAGATTACAAGTATCAATTTAGGAGGAGTATGGAGTATTAACTCCTACTTTTGAATCATGAATAATGTTTAAATTAAATGATGTATTTTTAATGATGTAGACCAAGAAAACAAGTCAATATAAGAATCAAAGATGAGGAGAAAAGAGAGGGAAATTAGGGATGAAGATCAATTGAAATATTCATGGAAAGATTATGGAAAATAGTTATGCATATGGTTGAGCTAAATATTTTTTTATGACATAGCTATTATGATCACCTATTTTTATATAAAATGACCTTATTGTATAATAGAAACACACATGGGAATGGTATAATTGAATAGAATTTATCCTTCAAGGATTTCTTGAGTTAAACTACTTGTGTCCCTTGCTTCATATGTGTTTGAATGTAATTGATGTTGAATTGTAATCCAAACAATTATTAATATTTATATTTTTAAATTATATTATATCGGTTATGTTATATTATTTTATGAATTGTATAATTTTTTTATGTCTATCATGTCATTTAGGAAATCGTGTAATGTCCCATTTCACCTAACTATTTTTAGAAAATAGACTTATTCTTTGAGAGAGTTTGCTTGCAAACAACCCAATTAATTAATACTTTGATGAATGTTAGACTTGCTATGAATTGCTTAAAATATCAAACTGTGGAATTTATTAATTATGCATTATATCTTGCCTAATAAAATTTATGGATGATTATAATTTTGTATAGATATTACTAATGAGTTCTTAAGTGTATAGGAAGCTCAATAACTGGTTGATGTGGGTATCATCAATAAGACCATGGGATTTCGAACTGAGTCAGTGAGTAAATGTGTTGATGAAATTTTGAATAAATGATTTAAATTGATCATGGACATTACTGATAAAGAACATGTTTAGTGGATGCAGGCACACAGATCATGTTTTTCAATCCAACTCACAAAACGAGTAGTGGGGCTATACAAAACCATATTAGCATAAAAGGGAGAGGTGAAACAGTGTCCCTGATTCAACTCACTAGTACTCTCATTGTGGTTGGAGTTTAAGAGTTAGGCACACTCTTGCTCATAGGGTTTCATGATGTAGTGAGGGTAGACTAGGTCTCAATCACTCATGAGGTATATTGATAGGTGCACAATAAGGAGGGGATCTTATTCCTCAGTGTTTAATAGTCATAATTGGGAAAACTATAGGAGTAATAAGATCTCTACTAGTTGTTCTATATTCCCAATGCTCAAGGTCAAAGCACTTTAAAGGCATGATGCATAGCACCCTTGGAGTAGATTAGTACATCCTGAAGGGCATAGTGTTCATAACACCCTTATCCTTTGTTTCAAATAAAACTTCTTATATAAGGTGAAACATGTAATTTAACCTAAGGGTAAGGTGATAAAATAAATGAATAAAGTCATTCTAGAAAATTTTGAAAATCAACTTTAGTGGAAGGGGTTAGATGTTTAATGAACAATTAAATTATTTTAAGAATTCATGGTTAGTTTGAAATTAGATTTCATGAAAAATATAATTAAATAAAGAAGAACAAACAAACTTTGAAGGAAACTAAAAATATGCACGATATTTATTAAAGTGCATAAGTAAATAGAAAATATTAATTTCATGAAAAACAATTACATAAAGAGGATTAATTAGGAAGAGTCGTAATTTATTGAGTAAATAGCTAAATAAAAGGTGAGCTAGTTGAGGTAAGTGAACGACATTTTAAGTTAACAAGATGATAAAATATTCACTTAAGAAAAACAAGGAAACATCTAGGAGAAAATCTAAAAGACAAGAAAAGCAGGGAAACATCTAGAAGAAAATCTAAAAGAAAAGAAAAGCAAGGAAATATCTAGGGAAAAATCTAAAAGAGGAGAAAAAATGGGAAACATCTAGGAGAAAAGATATGAGACAAAAAAAATATGAAAATCTTAAATAAAAGCTAAGAAACAACTAGGAATGATTTTAGAAATTTAAAAAAAGTGAGTGAGAAAAATAATTTATTTTGTATTTTTAATTGATAATTTCATGAACATTGAGAGGAATTATAAAAAAAAAAAATCATGGGACAAAAGAGGGATGAAAATTCTACCTTATTGTTGGATGGCCATTGTAATGACCCTAGACCTTTGAGCATTAATATTATGAGCTGGACATTGAAGTGTGTTAAAAGGTAGAATCCTCACAGTGGCACTTCATAGTTAAAATTTGTGGTTGGATTTGCTAGAGGGAATAGGGAAAGAAGAATACATGTTGCATTGGTTGGAAGGCGTTAGGAGATTCATTTCAATGATCGGTGAGTTTGCGGCGAAGATAGATGAGCACAGTGATATTGGCAGAGAGTTCGGGGAGACTCGAGATCTTGGACAAGTGACTCAAATATTTCATAATCAATTTCATCCCGTGACAGTAAAAAAAAATGTTCCATAATTTTGATTATCTATGTATACATGTTTTTAAATGATGAGAAAAATTTAGGTAGTGTACATAATGTAATTTATAATAGCTAAAATTTTATGAAGAAATTAATATAATATTGATTAAAAATAATTTATATATATATATATATAATATTAGTTAAATATTTTTCATTTGAGAGGTTGGCTTGTGATTGAGATGTCATGATTTAGAGGTATTTAAATTTTCAAAATTACTCGAAAATGGCACCCTGCATAAACTGCACTAGCCTTTAACATAAATTATATATATATATTTGGACATAAATCATAATGAATAGTTGGAATTATTATGGAAAGAAAAGAGAAGGAGAAATAATCAAACAAATTGACTTTTCATATTGTATCCAATATTTTTTTTTCAGCGATGTACGTTGGTTGAAGAGTATATTTTAATGTACAGTTATACGGTACTGAATTCTTTCCAGAACTTATTTAAGAACAATAGAATTGTACACGTAATAAAATATTACAACGCCTCCTTCACCGGTTAGATTTACAGTTATTGGTTGTGACAGTCTCATGCCTTTAATGAAAAAAACATAGATAGCTTTAGAATATCAAAAAAATGAAGAACTCACAATACTATAGATCGGTATATCTGTTGAAGAATGCTACCTGCGAACTGCCAGAATCTTCGTGATTCAGTTGAGTAGTATTAATGTTAATTATGGGAGGAAGTCGATTGTTTGCATTCTTTCACTGCTTTTCCGCGGATATTTATTTTCAGAATACAAGTGGTACAAGTTAGGACAGTCTAACAAATTGTTTTTCTTCAGAAATGGCATTCATCCATGATAGTTTAAATAATTAAATTAATTGAAGAATTGGTTGCATTAGTTAACTGTTCATTGTATCCTGATCTTCTGTAAACTTTACTTGATCAAATCACTGATGGGAATGGGATAGTAAGTATAGATAATTGTCATATTAATATATTAATTAAATTAACAAGAAATCATTATAGGTTTAGAATGAAATAAAATAAAATAAAATATTTTTTTACATTTGTTATTTTATTATTTATAATTTTTGAGTTTAAGTGGGGGTTGGTCAAACTGGGTGTTGGTCAATTCCTAAAATGTCATGGGATGAAAGAGTGTGTCACCTTTGTGACACTAAGAAGGTTGAAGATGAAAAGCACTTTCTCTTAGTTGTCCAGCCTATACCCATATTAGATCTCATTTTCAAAATATTGATCACACTACCAACCTTCCTAACCTCTTAACTCAGCAAAAGTATGGTGATCTTGGAAAGCTTCCCTTAATGCTTTTCGATCACAAGTAATCACTTACCCTTTTAAGGTTCGATAAACCAATTAGATCTTAGTGAACCTTAATCATCATCATCATCATCATCATCATCATGTTCATAATTATGTTTTACGTAAAAACAAGGATCCAATTATGTTGTAACCTTTGTGTGTTGTAACCTCCACTTATATTAGACATTTTCTCACTTATTTAAATGTTAATTAAACATTCGTAATATAATGTTGTTCTTATTATTTATTATTTATTGCATGACCTAGTATCACTTACTTTCAATGCATTTATTATGATTAAAATAGTGATAAGATCTCATTCATGAAAGAAAGAAATAGTTGCTACTCTAAAGCCCAAAAATTAAGAATGTTGGTATAACATTATTTTTTAAATTTAAATAACATTTTAAACAGGATAATTTATTGGCTTTGATTATGGAACCTAACCCAAAAGGTATCAAATAATTTCAACTAACCTTTAAACTATTTTATGTCTTCATTATTATAATGTTAAATAATTAAAAGGATTGTCAAATTAAATTCATTTATATTATATTATTATGATATTAAATGCTAAATGTTTAAAGAGATTTCCAAATTATTTTATCTTTTTCATTACTGTAATGTTAAATATTTAAAAGGATTGCCATATTGGATTCATTTATATTGTATTGATTTAATTGATTTTTTTTTAATAGCATAATAATGTAACTTAACAATACTTGAAAAGGTATTAAAAAATAAATGATAATGAGACTCCATATTCCATTATCCCTCCATTATTATAATATTAAATGTTTTAATAAATTGCAAGAATGGTTTTAATTATAGTGTATAATTTAATTTTAGTAGTATTAAATGTTTTAAGAAATTGCAAGAATGGTTTTAATTATAGTGTATCGATTTAATTTTAGTATAATAATGTAGATAGGTTATAAAGTTAAAATTTGTACATTTTTATGGTTATGTATTATATTAATAAATATTATATAGTATATAACTATATGGAATATTGGTTAATAATGTCAAACATGTAAAATGTATATAAGATTTAAAATATACATATGTTACAAATATATATATGTGTTATGTAATCTTTCTCATTTTTGAAGCTATGATTACATYTTTAAATTTTATCGTGGAATTTTTGCAATAGGTTTACATAAAAAAAAATTGGTATAATAAAATAATAATTGTATTAATATTAATGTGTAATCTTGTATAAGGTTGATGAATCATATTGTGAACATATTGAAACATGCATAAGGTTGACTAAATTTGTTATGCAATTGGATGAAATAGGTTAGTAGTTGATTATATTAAATTGTCGTCTTTAATTATAATGAATGTTTATAACTAGGTATGTTGTTTGGAGTTGTAATAATTCTATTGATATAAATCTTAAAATATTGTGAATGGTTGGTAAGATTTTATATTATCAAAATTAATGGAATGTGTGTGCATAGGTGTGATCTGGTAAGTCCTGAGATCTTAAATGGTCAAAATTAATCGGAAGAATCTTGGGCTATGAGCATTGATTATGTGTCTTGAAGGTCCTAACCCTACAGCTGTAGGATCTTGGGTAGTTAGGAAATGCTAGTTTTCATTATACTTTATGTGGTCTTATCATTATTGGATTTGTTATAATCATCGAAATCAAATTGTTATACGCTATAATGATATCTTGGATAATTGTCGTAGCATGGTGTAGGTTTTATATATTACCTTTCTCCATTATAAATTGTCGTAATGTTGAATATGATTTTCTTAGTTTTGTATCTTTGTTATTGTCACAAATTGAATATAGTAGTAATGTAATAAAAACAAAATATGGCATTTTACAAAGGCTTTTAAACGGGCATTACATAAAGCATGTTAAATCATTTAGATAATGGTTATACAAAGTTTGGTTATGTATGGAGACCATTTCTAGTAAACAATGTGCATGTGTAAGTGTGAAAACAATAAATGTAAGAAGGATTACTAGAAGGTTCCTCCTACTAGAAATTTCATCATCTAAAATGTTCCTAGGAGTTAGATATTACTATATAAAGACGTATAAGAAATGTAATGGGTATTGTGAATTATATTATATTTGTAGCAAGCATTGTCTATGGAGTGTTTTCCTTCCTTAAGGAATAGTTGATGGAGCTACCCTACCTCAAGGGTTTTCTCTACAATTTTCTTGTGTTCATTATTTTGTTATCTATTTGTTGGATATGTTGTTTTTGAGTTAATTTCTATTTTATATTTTCATAATTTTTTTAGCAAACTACATTCGGTATCATAACTCTTTCTTGAGCCAATTTTTTTCTTTTTCTTTTTTAGCATAATTTTCAAGGGAAAAGAAAGGGCAGTAGACTTCAAATCAATTTTTAAATTTTTTTGGGCATAATCCAAAAAACAAGTTGTAGATCCAAGTTCCTCTCAAGAAACACCAAGTTTAAAAAACAAATAGTCCAAATTAGATTCTGAGAAGTGGATTTATCATTGATTTAAAATCAATTGTTTTATGGTTTTTTCAAGGACAATCACACATTGGAAATCAAATATCTTTTGATAGTTTGCTCAAATTTCACCCAAACCAATAACAAAAGCTTCAGATAGGCCATGGAATGCCATAATATCTAATCAAAGAAGTATTTCTCAATTTATGATCATTTTAATTTATCCACCTCAAGGAGCTCAATTGTAAAGTAAGTTATTTATATAAACCCTAGTTCAATTTTTGGGTTATAGAAAGAAATATGTTTTATTTTATATGAAAAGATGATGAAATTACTATTGAAGAATACATTAAGAAATTAAATCAATATGGGGACATGAATGACAAATTATTGTAATTTTTAAAGGTGATGTTTTCCTATGGTGGAGGTTCTTTAACTATGACAAGGTGATGGATCTTTCAAATGAATCCTTTGAAAGGGTACTTTTAGATAAATGGTATCATGTTAATGAGATTGATAAAGGGAGCACCAAGGGTTTATTTTCAAGTGGAAAATCTATATTGCATGTTCATGGATGTATTAAAAAACAGAATGTCATTGTTTTTATTAACCTTAGTGGAAAGCATAATTTCATCAATGTTCACTTGACTAATAGATTGCATGTAGTTGCAAAACATATCCAAATCACATTGGTTGAGGGTGAGAATGTTAAAATATTTAAGGATTTGAAGCTCACCAGTGATAAATATGTGTTTCATTTAGATTTATGATGTTATATATATGGATGCTTTGGATGTTATTATTCGCACAACAATTGGTGACACACTGGATGGAATCATGAATCTCTGCATCAAAAATCATTAAGACAAAATTGGTACTAGAGATCAAAAGTTTTACTTCAAATAGTACCAAAATAAAGGCTTAGTAGGTCCCATTGAACTTTGAAGTTTGAGAAGAGATGAGTAAGAGTTTATACCTGGCCTGAATGGATTCTTGGTCACATTCCAAAGATAATAAATATAACTTTATTTTGTTGGGCTTAGTTATCCCAAGAGGCAAGTGAAGTGTTACAAGGTTGTTATGAAACATGATTGTTGAAATTTCAGGCTAATTATTACACATATCTGGTATTGCTCCACTATCAAAGGGAATACATATCCATGACGAAGTCACCCTGGAATCATAGGCCTTTATCTACTACGAATAAGTCTCCATAGCCTAGACATAGATACCTTCATGTCCTACATAATATTAAATGCATTTCCCAAGTATTTACTTGTAAACACACTTTCCTATTTCTTTTATTTTTAGAAGGAGGTGGATGGGGRATATCAATTTTCCTTTAAAGGAATGCAGAATGACACTTCTTTGTGATATCTACTCATAGATGCATGTTTATAGATGAACTACCTTCCTATGTAGTATGCCTTAAAAAACTACATATTATTCCTAGTCTAAATGTCATCCATTTAGTTAAGTGTGAGTAAACAGGTTCCTTTAAATGTGATCAATTACCTATTCTTGACCAAGTTTTGGGCTATCAATGTTCTTCTATTGCTTTATTAGTGTTCCTCTACAGAGTATGAGCCTTGAATACTACATTGAGGTAGTCATAGAAACACTAGAAGAACGTATATCATGTCTTAGTGTTAGAATCATCTTTCCATAACCTTGAGCCTATGCATTCCATATCATTATAAGAAATAGAGGTAAACAACAATGGTTTATTTATGAAGAGAAGAAAGAAAAGGTTTTTTGGAGAGAAAAACCTTAACAAAAAATATAAAACATACAAGCAAAAAGACAAAAATAAAATTAAATAGAAAAAAAAGGAAATTTAAGCAACCTAGAAAAGCAGGAAATGAAGGGGTAAACCCATTGTTTATGTACAAGTCGTCTATCTAATGATATCTAGTTGAAGTATTTTTTTAGGAATTTACCATTGACAGGAAGGAGGTCTACTTCTCCTTTGAGGTTTTGCAATCTATATGTACCTAGGCTAATATTTTCATTAACTAGATAGGGACCAAGCCATAATTCTTGGAACTTGGAATGTTTCCCTTTGTATTTGTGTGGATTATCTCATTTTAGAACTAGATCACCAATTTTAAAATCCTTTTCCCCAGTATATTTCTTATGAAACCATCATTTTATTATATGTTTATGTGCAACAAATTATGTCTTTGTTTTCCCTCTTTCCTCTTCTAGTTTGACCAAGTTGTCTATTCTTCTATGAATGGATGGGAAATTTTTCGCATGTGATTATTGGGGGGGTTGAAGGGGTGGTAATAAAAATTTAGGGGTGAGGATGGATTATTTCGCATAAATGAGGAAATAAGGGGATGTTCCTATGGAATCTTTTGGTGTTACTCTATCTTCCCACAAAACATTTGGTAGAGTGTGTTGATGTTTGTAGCATGAAATAGGTACTTTCGCACATGTCTAAGTGTCTAGATGTATGGAAGTCATCCAAATCCTTCTACCTTAGTAATTTACTTTAATTGAAGTAATTATTAAGTAAAGTGATTTTATTAATAAGTTGAGTTTAATTTAATGAAATTATAAACTTATTAGCACTATTGTTGAATTAAATATTAGCCATTGATCTCAATTGAGGTGAGTTTTAATCTCAATCGTCAATCACTTTGGATATTAGGGTTAGGCAATAACTCAAAATTATAAAAACAAGGGTAG
>SNQJ01S0031989.1:49696-71964 GCA_010110895.2 Picea sitchensis
TTTCTCAAGGAGATCTCATATAGGTGGAGAAGGAATTTCATCTATAGATCAATACATGTCAAGGAGAAGAGAGAATAGGAGCATTTGCAAGAAGATATGACAGATCAAATCCACAACATAAGGAATCGATTTTTACACATTGTACATGTCAATCAAGGATCATATGTACATGGGATATAGTGCAGGAAGGTGCATACAAGTTTGATAAAGTGATTGTATGGGACCATACAACCAAGGAGGATTTTCTAGGGTTTGTAGGTGTTGTCTATAGTTTTTTGGTTTTTTACCTGTGGGCCATTTTCCCTATAAGGGAACCCTTTTAATATTTGATATAATTCTAATGATAAGTTGATTTGAAGGGAATATATATTTGTGTGTTTGGAATTGGTTTCTTTGCTTCCACTATTTATTTCAGTTAATTATTCCAACAAGTGTATTTTGCTTTGTGAGATATTAATTTGATTTGTAACGAGGAAACCACTAGTGAAAAATTTATCTAGATGTTGGGATTAAAATTTTACATGGTATCATATCATTCACTCCAAGAGGGGGTCAAATTTCATATACACATTATTTTGTAGTAGATTTGTCAGATCTACAAGGTTATCTTTGCAGATCTATAAACCCGTAGTCAATGATTGTAGGACGGATTTCTGGGAAACACTTGTACAACAACAAAACTTGTTTTCATAGATGATTTTAAGGATGGAAATTTATATTAAAATGTAGAAATATGGGCTAATCTTAATAGTCCTCAATATGCAAAATATAAAATGTTTGTCGATATTTTTGTAAAAATATTCAAATTTCTAAACATTTTATATAATTCCTATAAATTTTTGGCAATTTTTAAGGTAAAATAATTTTATTCTATGGAATTTGGCCGAATTAGTTTTTGAAAAAATGGAAATTGGTAAAAACATTTTTATGAAAAAACATGGAAAATTAGCCCATTGGAGAAATTTATCCCCTACAATAATTTATGCTTGTTTTTATAGGTGAGTAGGGTCATACACATGGGTCAGAAGAAGAATATGCATACATATGTGGGCTATAGTACAACATCTTGGTACATACATACATGTTACACAAGCCAAATAGGGTGTGTACAAGTATGTAAAGGGGAAGTTTCAGCGGTAAGTTATTTCCTCGACAAATTATTAGATCTAATGGATGGGAGCAACAAATATGAGAGTTGAAGACAGAATGGATGGAGCATCCAACTTATTTTATTTTGAAGGAACTTGACCTTTTGGATATTACAGAAAATGTTGTTCCTACACTGAAATATCCACAAGGATTGGCAGCTCACAATAAGAAGGATGTTAAATCCCAACAGATAATCTTGGATGCAGTCAAGGATCATTTTATTCCTCACTTATCTGAGAATAAGATGAACAAGGAGATGTTTGATGCCCTGGTAGGTTTATTCTAGAGCGATAAATTGAACATGAAGATGATCTTAAGAAATAAACTCATATCTATGGCAATATCTAGATCTTAAAATGTTACTAGCTACTTCATCAGAATCACTCAAGTACATGATCATCTTCCAGCTATTGGGGGAAATGTGGATGATGTAAAAAATTTAAATGTGGCATTGAATGGTTTCTCAAAGTATTGGGAGCCAATTGTCAAGGGAGTTTGTGCTTGGGAAAATATTATATATTGGTGAAGGCTATGGGATGATTGTATCTAGGAAGAAACTTGAGAGGAGTCTAAAGTCAACAATAAAGGAGGCAGTGATGAGAACTTGGCCCTTGTCAATAATACAAGGAAGGGAAAAGGAAAGGTTCCCAACAAGAAGGGTAACAATGATAGAGGTACATCACAGTTGGGGAAGAAGAAGGACTTAAGTAAAATCAATTGCTTCTCATGCCACAAGAGTGGTCATTATGCATGTCAATGTTTGGAGAACAACAGAGGTAGAGGAAAGTTGTAGCAAGTAGCGGTATCTGTAGAAAATCACTTGGATGAGTTTTTTGCAAATTTTGAGAGGAATTTCTCACTAGTTTCTTTCCTTTATACCAGAAAAATCACAAGGAGTGTCACCAATAAAAAATGGGTAAATAATGACTATGTGACCAAAAACTTTAGTGATAACAATATTATACTACCAAAGTTGAGCAATTTTAAGTAACACAACTAAAATTAACTAACTTAAACAATCAATTTAGTCTAGGCACAAAAAATACAACTATGTAACAACTACATGAATGTGAATTAGTAGTATTTATATCGATGACTTGAAATAACCACATAAATTCCATTCCCTCATGCTTAGGAATATTATGGTCTTCGACATCCTCAAAATTTGATTGTATTTGTTCGTTTATTTACACCTTCTCCTAGCTAGTTTGTAGGAATGTTACATGCCTACGAAGTTCCATCTAAATCCTCAACTTGCAATTTCCTTTTCCATCCATGTCACATTGTATAAATACAATTATTTTTTCTTATATCAGCAGATCGATAAATTGGAAATCCTTTTCTAGACACCACCCAAGATTGATCTTATATATTTCCATTATAACCATTGGAGAATTTGTACACCCTATAATCACAACTCTCGGTTTAGAGAGGAATTCGAACCAGGGCCAAAATACCCTCATATTTATTATCTAGACTCCTTATGGTATGGGATGGCTATAGTTTGTACAAACCCCCATGAACATATTAACACAATTATCATTCACCTATCCCTTATGGGATTGAAAACGATAAGCCTATAAAAACCTTACATAGTCCTTAATAGTCATACAATATATATATATATATATATATATAATTAAGATATATTGCAACATAATAAAATATATATAATAATATATAACAAGCTAATTACTCGACCAAGTCTTAAATGTCATTTAGCCATACCATAATCATTACATAATAGTCATATTCCATGGCATGATTTTGAAGCCTGAATTCACAACGATAGGTATGGAGTTGTATATTATAGCATCATTTCACATCACATACGCTTATGATGACTCATTGGACTCAGTTACATCCCTTTCCCTGCTTGCAAAACCAAAATCTCCCTTTTTCTCCCTAAAATTACTTTAAAAAACCCCATCTTTCTTGATGTACACAACTCTCCTTAAATAAAATCATGTATGTACACCCCTTTCTATTTATAAACATGCGTACATGTTATTTTTTCTCAACAAATAATAAATCCTGACATTTCGGGCAAAGTTGACGGGTTCCTCATGTTCATGACCTCTTGTATCCCATCCATAACTACTCTAACTATCAAAAAGAAGTATAAATTAGATCCTTGGGGTAGAGGAAAAACATAATAGAGAAATGCATCCTTATGTTGGCATTTTCATTACAGTCCTACAAGTCCCCTTTCCTCCTTGCATCTATGATTGTCCCTTCCATCTGGAAACCCTTGTTTTCAAAATTTGTGTTCTCCCTATATTGTCATGAAGAAATACTTTGTCTTCCTTGGACCTATTTGAGCACAAAGTATTGGAGGTTTGGTTTATCATCTATGGCCTTGGGTGGAGGAACATGGAACCTGATTTTAGGACCATGTTGTAGTGATTACAGGTTGTTACCAACTTTATGTTGTTCATAATAAAACATCTATCATTCTCTTCCAATTTCATATGTTGATTCATGTTTTTAATCTATTTTATATCTTATAATTTGAATCTATTATGAATGTTGTAATGATCATGTTTTATTTAGTTATCAAATAACTACCTATTTTCAGTTGCTCGTCTCTTTGCATGCAAGAGATTTCAAAGGATTGCTGTAGAAAAGTGCTAGAGAGAAAGTCTTCACGTGGGATTATTTTTATTATATAATTGGAAATTGGTGGTATTTTTTTATAATATAGTTTGTATACCATAAGCATTTTGGTTAACCAATGTTCTCTAAATTGTCTTGGATATCCAGAGTGGAATTAATATGCTAACCAATTTTCCAATAGGTGTAATAAATGACACATATTGTATTGAGGTGATTTTAATGCATTGGCACTTTTCATTACTAACTTTAATTTATTTTTATATTTTTTAATATATATATATATATATAATTTTTTATTTTATTTTGGAGAATATTCAATTTCTTTCACACTAGATCACCATGCACAACAATTATTAGGCAATCATATAATACTCATTATGAAAGTGGTATAATTTATAGATTTTTAGTTCAATATTATGTGTATGATAATGGTGTAATTTATAGATTTTCAGTTTTAAATTATGTTTTTATTATGAGAAATGATATAGTAAAATTTTAACTTTAAAAATATGTAATAATTTGTTTTACTTTTAAAGGCTTCATTACATGTAATCCATAGGCATAATATTGGGGGCTACAAAAACCATGGGACACAAAAACCATGGGTTACCAATACCATGGGCCCAAAACCCACTTGTTTAATTAAAATAGATTTTACTAGTTTATGTGTTTACCAAGTCAAGTTTATCCTAACATATATATCATGGTTTTCCTTTAATGAGAATGAATTATTATAACTTTTATGGCATTTTTAAAACAAAGTTATATATATATATATATAACTAGTTTATGTGTTTACCAAGTCAAGTTTATCCTAACTTGACTTGGTAATGAATTATTATAACTTTTATGGCATTTCTAAAACAAAGTTATATATATATATATATATATATAACCTACGTATTTACTTAAAACAGATTTGACTCTTTACTTGTTTACGTTTATATATATAACTAAAATTGTATATGATTAAAAAAAAATTGTAGAATAAATATTATATATTTTAAAAATCACTAATTAGAATTTAATTTTCTTTTCTTATTTTGGGGGAAAATACTACATCTTCATAAATTGGTGTTATATAAAATATATATTTAAGGTAGCTTCGATAAAAGGGAAATAACCATGAGAAGCTTCCATGAAAGTGAAATATTAAAAAAATATCTACATGGCATTATTTTATCAATTTCTTGATTTTTCCTTAGAAGTACACTTTTGAGTTGAAATTTCCTCTAACTTTTGTTCTCTTCTCTTTCCATTGAAAGTTAGTTATTGAAAAGTATTTATTTTTAACTAAATGATTGATTTGAGTATGAGAGTGTTATTTTAGGGTATATCTTTGTTGTGGCCCTAACCCATAGTCATAGGATATTGTTTTTCGTAATAGACTTGGCGATTCCACTAGGGTTTCTCCCTTTTTGGGTCATTAGGGGTTCTTGTGGTTTGTATTTATCTTGAATATTTTTCTGTGTATTTGACCATTATTTATCATTCTCGTAATTTTTGTAATCTTTCCTGAGTATTCTAGCCCATTTTCTCTCAAGTTTGATGGGTTTTTATTGGGTGTACGTGTGTTTCTTTAAGCACATATGTGTACATACGTAGCTTTGCTTGAACACAATCATGTACATATGTTGCTTGTTAGTGAGATAGTTTCATACATATTCCTGGATTGAGTTTTTCTTCTGCTTAGATCACTGGAAGCTGGGTTTTGGTACTATAGAGTCTTTCTAGATCCTATGAGTCATTCTTGGGTTTGTTTTTTGGTTTCCATACTTTTTTTGCTTTCTTTTGATCTCTCTTATGCATTTTGAGTTTTGGGATTTAGACCTAATTTTTCCAAGTATTCCTAAGTATATATGCACTTTCCTTTGATAATATTCATGTACATATGGTACCTTCATATAGGATTGAAGAGTTCACATACCTTCTTAAAAACACATAAGTGTTGGGTTGTATATGCGCCCTATAGAAGGCCAAAGCATGTGCATACACACCCCATAGAAGGCCAAGGCTCATACATAGCTCATACGCACTCCCTAAAGTGATATAGGGTGCATAAATAATCTTATATACATGACCTGCAGTGGAGACAGTCGTGTACACCTCAAAAAAATGATTTTTTGGCTTGTTTTTCAGCCTTTTTTTAGCCCTGTTTTTGCTTGTTTTGCGGTCTTTTTTGGGAATTTGATCCCGAATTTTTTTTTTTGGCTTGTACGAGACTAGTAAGGCCTTAAATTTGAATGGAAAAAAAAAATGGATCCATGTTTTTCCCCATTTTTTCCCTTAGATTGCATGACTACAAGAGTAGTCTTGTTCTTAGGATTTTAGTTTCATAGTGACTGTTGTGGTCATATTTGAAACTTGAGTTTGTATTTGAGTCATATATTTTTATTTTGTGATTTGTTTGGTTTTTTCATTCATAAACCACAAAATTTTATTTTATTTATCTTCTTTTTTGGTTTTTTATTTGATATAAAGAAGGAAAAAAAGAAAAAGCCTAGTTTGTTGCTAATTAGGTTTTTTTCTTTCTGTTGCATTTTTTTTTTTTCTTTATTTTTGAAAATGGAAAAGATATTTTCATAGGATTTTATTTTCTTATCATATTAAAAGCATTAACAAAATAAAAATAACAAAGAACATCCTTTTTATTCCTTCTTTTTCTTTTCTAAAGATGTTTCAATGTGCATTTTTGCATGAGAAAGAGAAAAGATTGCATTTCAAGATTTGGAAGATTGTTCATGTTTTTTTTCTTTTTTGAAAGTCTTTTTCATTGAAGAAATAGTGTAAATTTTTATTTGTAAATGTTCTTATAAGTTTCATTGTTGCAAGAGTCTCGAACAACATCAGTTTCACTAAAACAACCACTAAAATGAATGTTAAACTTAAAATTTACTAGACTTTGTTTCTAGGGTTCATTAACAAGTTTTGGGTTAGGGCCTTGGACTAGGATTGGAGAAATAAATCTCCAAGGTCGGTAAACAATCACATGATTCTGAAATAGGTAGAATCAAATCTGATTTTCATATAAGTATAGTCGAGAGATTCCGCTAACACATGAGTTAAACACGAGGTCACGTGAAGGAGAGTTTAAGAGATTACCCCTTCAAATCTTGACTAAGCGTAGTGGAGAGATCGTATTTGGGGGTTTCACTAGTTCCCTTACCTCCCTTACCCCTATAAGAGGTGGCTCTTTTGAAGCTTCAGGATTTGCTATCGTTCCCATACATTCGATCCCGACTATCGAATGTACCCCAAGACATTGATTGTGAGTCGATATCCATAGTTTATTTTCTTAGGTATCTCAGAGGTGATTATGGGGAGTTTCCCATGGTACTCGAGGAAGACATTGTATCAAACTATTAATACCCTTGGATGGTGCCCTACAAAGCGAGGGTTACTTGCATCGGGTAGGACTAGTAAGTGGAGGTCATGGTAACTGCTTCTCACTCCTTTTTTCATCGGTCTCGGGACTTTGTTAACCCGTGCCAATATCCATAAGTTTCCTTTCCACTTTTTCATTGCTTTGGAATCATAACCTTATCTAGTTGGGATGAAATTTTGGAGAAGTTGTTTGTTTTTTATGTTTCTCTTAGGATTTTTTAGTGGAGTGATGCTTTGTATAGTTGTCCTTAGTATGTGTTAGTATCACCACTTTTCGATCGTTGATTCAACATGGTCAACCAACCACTCCATTGGTCGAGAAGGACCCCTGGTATTTCTCTTAAAATCATGGAGCCGCCTCCTAGAAGGAATGGATTTTATACCACTAGTTCACTAGAGTCGGTGTGTGAGACTTTGTTAGAAATGAAAAATCTCACAAGGGATGAACCTATGCATAAGAAATTCATGGCCAAAGTTCTTGAGCATACCAATAAAGGGACCCCTACCCAAGGGGATTCTTGTGCTTTTCCATTCTTTGGAAACGTTGGTTCCCCATTGATGGCCACTCTAAACATTCATGATTTGAATGTAGGACTATCGGTTTGGTTGTGGACCACTCTGAACATCCCACATGATATCGATGGTTCTCAGATAAAAATCTCATGTCATGGCCATCGAATGGATGTTAATCCTTCACCTTTTGCATTAGTGAATTCTACTCCTTCTCCTTCTCCCTCTTCTAGTGAAAGTATAGCTACTAGTAACCAAAAGTCTAAAAGGAATAGGAAGAGTAAGAAGAAGAAGTAATCAACATCTACTAGTCACATTGGAAACCTGTCACCAACCTCTGCGAGTCATGTTGGGGGAAAGAAACCAGTTGTTGCTAATCATGCTGGGGGGGAATTCCAGTCATTGCAAGTCATATTAGCATCAATTCACCAACCTCTACAAGTCATATTGGAGACCCTTCTCCAACCTCTATGATTAATCTTGGAGACATGCGCCTAGCCTCTGCTAATCATGTTGGGGAAATGCAAATGGCCTCTATGAGTCATACTGGGATCATAAGTCCAATTATTGCAAGTCATACTGGCATTAGTTCACCAACCTATGCTAGTCAGGTTGGAGACATGCCACCATCCTCTGCAAGTCATGTTGGGGGAAAGAAATCGGCCTCTACGAGTCATGCTAGGAGCATGATTCCAATCCCTACAAGTTATAGTAGCATCAAGTTACCAGCCTCTACTAGTCATGCTAGGAGAGTGAAACCAACCTCTTCTAGTTATGTTGGAATTATTTCAACAACCTCTACAAGTCATGTTGAAGACAAGAAACCAACCACTACAAGTCATGTTAGGGACAGGAGTACTCTAGTCACTGTCAATCCTACTAGAAAAATGTCACCAATCTCTACAAGTCATGTTGGAGATAAACACCTAGCCACTACAAGTCATGTTAGAGATTAGCACCTAGCCACTGCAATTCATGTTGGAGGCAACTCATCAGCCCTTGCAAGTCATGCTAGGGGCATTGATATTATTGAGAAACCCAGAAGAATAGGATTTAATCCCAAGTTATCTTGTAATCTTTGCAATGGATACCACCTTACTCATTTGTGCCCTATTATTGTTGTGGTACGAAGAGCATGGTCCTTGTATAAAGGCCCTTGTAGTTCTGATTCATCTTCGGTTTCGCAACAATATATTCAATCTTTGGTTGAAATGGTTGTACCGATGTAATATTTGGCCGATACCACTCTTTTTTTGGGGTGTGATGTGTCTCTTGACCATGTTGTATCACATCCTATTCAACTGGTGGTTGAGGAACTGGTTGTGCCGATGAAATCTTTGGCGAATCCAACTCTTCTCTTGGAGAGTGATGAGTCTACCAAAGTGATCGCACCGATTCAATCTTTGGTTGATCATACTCTTCTTTCAAGGAATGATGCATATTTTGACTACGTCTTTAGCATTTCCATTTTAGTACCTTCTGAACAAGGGGGAAATCCACTCTCTTAGAGTATGATCCATTAAAGTCATGGGATGTTTTCCTTTGATTGAAATGATCTTGTTGAGTCTCAACACAGATACTGACTTAACGTGAACTGTGACCTCAAAACGAGAACTCTAGCCCTTAAAATCCATATTTTTTGCATTAAAAACATGAAAATCAACCCCCAAATCAAAAAGTGGTGCTACCAGAAGCACCATTTTTTCTAACGGGGTCAAAATTACAACATTTTTCAACCATGGCCCTCAAATATCATAGAGTAGCTCATAAGAACCTTAAAATCAACACCCAAATCCAAAAGTGGTGCTACTGGTAGCACCATGTTTTCTAGCGAGGTCATAGTTACAACATTTTTCAAGCATAACCTTCAAAACTCACACAGTAGCTCAGAAAAACCTTAAAATCAACACCTAAAGAAAACAAATGATGTTACCTAAAGAAAAAAAAAATCTAAATGTTAAAATTATAATTAATTACGACCTAATTGAAATTGTGGTCTTGACAACAGATCCCTATGCAAATAAAAAACCAAAAATTGAATCTTAAATGGTTACCTGAAATTTTATTTATTAACTTTTTTTTTAATTTACATTAAAAAATAAATAAAGAGAAAGGAGAAAATCTTTGCAAAAAAAATAAATTCTTAAATGAAGAAAAAAACACATTTAAAAAATATATTCAAAACCCAAATTTAAAAAAATAAATAACTAAAAACAAAATGAAAAAAATTTAAAATTTGTTTTTTTACCCTTTTTGTTTACTCATTTTCTCTTAGTTTTACATATATTTGAAAAAATATATATTCTCTTTACTTTTTAAAGTTTTTCTTTAATCTTTTTTAAATATAAATTTGTTTTTTAATTTATTTATTTTTAAATTTCATTTCCATTTTAAAAACAAAAACTCTAACCCAAATTTTTATTTTTTTTTCAAAAAAAAATAAAAATTGGGTTAGAGTTTTTGTTTTTAAAATGGATGTTATTGTTTTTTTTTTTAAACTAACTTACAATTTTTTTTTCCAATTTATTTATTTTTTTAATGTAAATTTTAAAAAATAAAAAACAAGAATATAAGCAATGATTTAGGAGCTGATTTTGAGTTGTTTGTTGACGATGGTACAAATTCTCGAGGGAACAGTTTCAATTTGGTTATTATTTCAACTCCAAAAAAAACACGATGTTATCGGTAGCATCGCTTTTTGATTCGATGATAAATTTTAAAGGCTTTGTCCACAATGACATTAGGTGTTAACACAACGATTCTAAATTTTAACCATCGTAAAAAATACTGTGGATACATTATGGATAACAAGATTTAAAATATCAAAAAACAACCTAAAAAGGGAGGGGGGATGCTACTAGTAGCACAAATTTTCAAAATGAGGTAAAAAATATGACCCCCCAAAAAATGAGAACTCTGTATAGTTATCGTTAAGTTGGTAACTATGTTTCTCGTCATCCTTTTTCTACACCTTTCCATATAAGGGTTAAAGTTAATTCAATGGGTATTTACCAATGTATTGTAGATGAAGAATCCTCCGCAAGTATTGTATCATCCTCGGCTTGGGAAGCTTTGGGGTCTCCCAAGCTTGTGTCAACTACCAGTGAGTTGTTGGATTTTGACAGAAGACCTAGTGAATGTTTAGGGATTCTTTCTCATTTTCCTATCACATTAAGTGAGAATATTGTCATAGTCAATCTGTTAGGTGATGCATTTTCCTCACAACATAAGTATCGTCACTATTAATTAGCTCTCATATGATAATCACCATCCTAATTTGAATTTATCTCAATTTTCCCCTTTTTGTGTTCCTAGTGTTTGAGTAGACTCTTCCTCACCACGAGTGAATTATGTGGCGTCAAACCCTCGATGTTCAATTACTTCTGATAAAGGATCTTTGTAGTTATGTTTTCCTTCTTGAGACAAGGTCTTGGAAATTGATCATGTAGTTTATCAAATGGGGGTAGGTGAGCTATTGATTTCTCCTTTTGGCCTGAGTGATATTGTGTTTCCTCTTGACTTTGGTATTACTATTTGTAAGACCTCAAGCCTCGGTATTTGTGTGTTTTCGAGCCCTGGTTTTGTGGATGTTGAGTTTCCTTCATATCAGGCTATCCTTGAAGTTATGATTATGGATTTTTAACCTCTTCCTGAATTGAAAACCTTATAGTTTGGTTACCAAAGAAACCCTTATCCTGAGCCTAGAAATGGGCTCTACTTGGAGAAATATTATGCATAATATGTAAGATTGTGCATTTCTATGTACATTTTGTACTTTTAGGGTTTCTTGTTTTCAAGTTATATATCCCATAGCACTTGTTTTTATCATGGATTTCTATATTGGACTTACTAACTTCTAGGTGAGTGTTTTTGGTCTTGTATACAGGACTTTGAAGACATTTTTGTTTGGTACCAATTCTTCCATGTTGCTCTGTTCTGACAGGTAATGATATTTAAACTAGAATATAGGTTAGATTTTCCCCTTCATGCATTGTTGCATTATCTATTTCTTGTTTCATTTTGCCTCGGGATCAACCCCGCTGAGTTGCGACATGGAACCTTCTTTATTGTTTGTAAGTGTTGTAATTCATGTGGTAGAGCATGATGTTCATGGGTTCCCTAGTTAGAATCTTGTTCACAGTTAGGAGCCAATGCTGAAATAATTTCATAGGATCGAGAGCCATGTTTAGTCCCACCATGAATTTGTGTTGAATCCTCATATTTTCTTCTCATTCTTATTATGTCCAATACCTACAGGGATCCCTTACTTATGTGTTGAGTGGTAATATTGCATTGCATTGTGTTGATTGTGCTTCTCGGGCCTAATCTGGGCTTCATCTTGTTGTTGTATAGCCATTTTCATATGCATTCTCGAACAATTGAAAAACTTACAATAATATCCTTTATGACTTGACACCTTTTATCCCTAGAGGAAAATTCCCTCGAGCATCCATTCCCTACACGTATTCCTTTAAGCATCCATTCTCCCATATGCATTCCTTTTCATTGAGCATAGGTTGTATGTTCCTCATGCATGGAATTAGTTTTCTCGCTCGTGATTTTCATCTCCTCCATTGTAACATGACATTCTTTAGTCTTTTTCATGCTTTATAATACAAAAGACAAAACAAAAACAAAACAAAAAAGATAGGAAATGAGTCTCATGTTTTATATGGTAACCATGTTGGGTATGTGTTATATTCCTTTGGTGGCATGTGTGTGTGTGTGGTATACATACATACTCCGTCTCAAATTTGCACTAACTAGAGCTCTCACAAGTGTCAAGCAAATTTAGGTCCTGTAGCGTGTATGCTCCCCCTGGTGCCATTGCTGAGTTGCCTCGGGCAATCGGCTGCAGTCCGGGCTTCCATCGTGGGTTTGGGGTAGCTGCCCTGGGCATCACAGCCACTGCACTGCACTGGCCGAGGGGGTTCGTGGCACCCTTTTGGGCTGCCATTTGCCATTTTAGCTTTGATTTCATATTTTAGCTGATTTTAAAAAATTAATCCCTGGACATGGATTAGGCTGGCATCTAATGGAATACCTAAAAACATTAGACATATATGTGGTATGGTGAATGGTGAAATTCATATAATGAAAAAGAAAGGTTTTCCTAACAGGGTTTCCCAGAAGATCTCTCGAAAGTATTCGTATGAGCCATTGGATTAATTTCCTCAGACATTTAAGAATATATATGCATTTCTCATTGCATTTGCAGGTTTAAAACTTACAAACTAGTCATGTCACCCTTGAACAAAACACAATCTTATGAGTCTTCACCTCACTATATTAGGTTAATTATGGATTTAGGAGGCCTTTTCTAATTTTTTAGCATAATCTCCTTCGACTGTTATTCTTCCAAATATATGGAGTGTTTGTTGATGCCTCTTGTGTCGCAGACATATCCTGATTTATAGTCTATGTTTCCCAAGTCACTTTTTTGTTGTGAATTTTTTCATGGAATTCAACTGTGTCATCCACTCTACAACCTTTTCTTTCCAAGTCGGTCTTCCCATGTTTCAAGTACGTCTTAGTTTTGCAAGTATATTTGTATCTAACACATGCTAGTGTATAAGGTCCCCATTAACTTCTTGTTGGTGGGTCTTCTATTATCGACTCCGACACATTTCTTTGAGAGTATGACCTAGAGTTGCACCATATGCCTATTTACATCATTGATAAGTTACCTTGCACTTAGTGGATGGCAAACCATCATTGGTCATTGATTGAGTGGACCTCTTTGTGTTCGATGTCAACAACCACTATCACACATAGGGATTCATGTGGTACCTTGGTTTCCCATTTGACCACATTGGTGGATTTGTCATCTTTTTCAGTAGTATTCATCACTGGATACTATTTAGAGAGTCTATTCTGTGTTTTATTCCGTCTGGTACATGTCAAAGCTCTAATCAGTCGAATCTCAGTTTGATCCTTTCAATATTTTCATCTGAGTTCTTCCAAATTCTATTCCTCATGCTGGATGATGGAGGATGCCTTAATTCCTTCCTTCCAGTGGATCGCTTCCTATCAAATTCACCACATCTTTCTCTGGGACAAGGATCTAGAGTCACTTTTAGTACCTTGCGGCTTGCCGTCATTAGTGGCAGGTTCCCTATCTATTGACAGTGGGAATACATCAATGTCCTATGATCGATAGATTTTATCATGTGTTTGACACATATCCTTTATCCGCACTTTTTAGATTGTACTAGGTACCTTTATTCCCATTATAATTATCAATGGGTTGTCTCACAATAGTTAATGGTATACATCAATGACTGGTAATCAAACGATGTCTCACTATGTTCAAATTCAACACAACTATTTGCATAGTGTAGACCCATACCATGGTGGATTGTTTTTAAGACCTTGGGGAAAGTACAAGCATCACTTATTTTGTGCTCCTACCTAAGTTGTATTGATTGTGCCACCCTCTTTGACAATGGTACTTACATAGGATCAATTTGTTCACTTCATTGGCTCCAAATATCTTCTATTTTGATTATGAGACATAGCTCCACTAGGTATCCATTCATGGTTATGATCTACATTTGCATGGATCCACTATGTATTTTTCTCATGGCCATTATTGATACTTTAATATATTACATGGATCCATTATGTACTTTTTTTGTGACCATGGACATCAGTTGTTCTTTCATTACTCATGTATTTGTAGTGTACTTGATTTGGAGGCTATTCTTACATCACTCTTGACCATGGGTATGCCCGACTTGGGAAGAGAGTATCTTACTTGTTTCTATTGTAGGTACTATTCTAGACTTGGTATTCAAATACTCCTACCAAGGACCCTCCACAGTATCATGACTATTTTGTAATGTATTTCATCCATCATTTTCTCTTATGACCTCACACATTATGGGGCATATATTATAGCAATAATTGACACCACATATGCTTATGATGACTCATTGACCTCAACTACATCCCATTCCATTATTGCGAGACCAAAATCCTCATTTTTCTCCCTAAAAATACTTTTAAAACCCCATCTTTATTGATCTACGCGACTCTCCCTAAGGAAACTCATGTACATATGCCCATTGCTAGTTAGCAACCCACCTACATGTTAATTTGGATTAAAAAATAATAATCCTGAAATTTCGGGTAAAGTTGATGGGTTCCTCAGGTTACTAACCTCATGTTTCCCATCCATAACTACTCGAATTGTCAAATAAGATTATAAATTGGAGCCTTGGGGTAGAAGAAAAACATAATAGAGAAATGCATCCTTATGTTGGCATTCTCATTATAGTCCTGCAAGTCCCCTTTTCCCCTTTCATCTGAGATTGTCCCTTCCATTTGGAAACCCTTGTTTTCAAAAGTTGTGTTCTCCCTATATTTTCAGGAAGAAATCTTTTTCCTTCCTTGGACCTATTTGAGCACAAAGTATTGGAGGTTTGGTTTATCATCTCTGGCCTTGGGTGAAGGAACTTGGAGCCTGATTTCAGGACTGTGCCGCAATGGTTATAGGTTGTAACCAACTTTTATGTTGCTCATAATAAAATATCTCTCGTTCGCATCTAATTTCATATGTTGATTCATGTATGTATTTTACATCTTATAATTTGAATCTATTATGAATGTTGTAATGATCATGTTTTAGTTAGTTATCAGATAACTACCTATTTGCAGTTGCTCGTCTCTTTGCGTGAAGGATATTTCAAAGGATTTTTATAGAAAAGTACTGGAGTGAAAGTCTTCACATGAGATTGACATCAAACGTCGGAATCTAGGTTTGTTTTCTTATCTTTCCCTTGAAATTTAGTTATTGAAAAGTATTTATTTTTAATTTGCTAATTGATTTGAGTCCGAGAGTGGTATTTTAGGGTATCACTCTGTTGTGGCCCTAACCCATAGCCATGGGACATTTTTTTCATAACACTGTTGTGAAACTTGGAGCAACTCAATTGATGCCAAATGTTTGGCATGGGCGAGAAGGGAGGAATTTTGGGGTGGGGGTTTGATAGGAAATTTTCTACCATTAGTTTCTTTATGTGTGATTTGGTCAAGGAGAGCATTTTTTTGGGTCAACATGGGAGGGAAGGGGGGCATTTTTGGGGGGTATGAGAGGCAATTTATGAACACTTAGTTTCTTTTATGTTCCATTTGGTTGAGGAAAGGGGTCTTGGGGGTTTCCCATAGGGTTTTTTCATGTGCCATGGAGAGAACAAAAACCATCAATTGGAAATTTACAATCTGCGATATTTATAACATATTCCTATTATTTTATTAATGTAGGTGCATTCGTTCACTGTAGGATTTATTCTACAATTCAATAAGAAATCAGGGCATTATATATGGTGTAAATTTCTTACTTTATGCTAATCAATATCATTTTTTTCTTTTAATGTTAGGGACAAAAATTTAGGGTTCCTAGTGTTGTAATGCATAATTTGTGTCTTGAGAAATTTGGCTAGGTGGTTCTACTTTTATTTTCCTGGACATCTAAATGGAATCTTTAAAATCGAGAAAGAAAGGTAGGAAATTGGAGGTAATGGTTTTTCTTATTTGACTTGTCTATTTAGTTTCTTAGAAATATTGGTATGTAAATTTGGTATTGAATGGATGTGTTGTATAGTGTTAAGAAATACAGAGGTATTTGAAAGAGTTTGTGGAAACCATTTTGTTGTTTCGATATGTATGTTATTATGGGTAGAAAATGCGAATTAGATGAAAAACACCAACCCTTGATTCCATTTTGTTTTAAAAGGAACCCACCCCTCCTTCAAAAACAACCTCTTTACTAAAGCTAGAATTTTCTTCCCTTTTAAGTACTTGTTTCAAACTTTCTGCTTCAACAATGTATAAGTATCTTGCATATGAGAAGGTTAGATGTTGTATAAGTATCTTGCATATAAAAAGGTTATAACAATGTATAAGTATCTGATATCTTGATATATCATCATCTCTATTGATAGACCCTACCACCTGTGAGTCAAGTGTCATTATGCTATCATTCAGTTGATATCCATATCATGTTGTTGGATCTGAGGAATAAACTAAGGGCCTATTCAATAGTTCTGATTCATATCTCCTAGCACTTATCCTCCAATGTGTCAATGGATATAGACTAGCAGTGACTTGCATCCAATGTTCCTTGTCATTTATGCATCCATACCCATGATCACATACCCTATCCTCATACCTTCCAAATTGATGGCCTCAATTTACCCTATCCTCATACCTTCCAAATTGATGGCCTCAATTTATTTCACCATGTCATCATATCTTCCATATTGACAACCTCATTTTTTTTTTTGGGTCTTTTCACATTTTTTAAAACATCCAGGGGGTGTGGACCCAATTATTTCCTATCACATTGCACTTTTGAATTACCATGGTATCAATTTCTCCCCCCCCCCCTTTTTTTATCCATCGAACACTTTTGGGGCGGAAATGATTTATATCCATTTATCTATGCACCCTCTTCTTGTTTATTTTTATCATTGGGTCCCACCCTACATCCTTTCACCACCTATCCCCACCTTCGTGTGTTAATACATTATATCCCACCCCATCCCTGGCACGCTCTTCCTCTTTCATATTTTTTCCTTACCATCATACCTTCTACCATGATTTCTTCCTTAAATACTCACCATCATTTCCCTACATGTATTTTCCCTTGGATGATATTGCTTCCCCTATTCATGAATCTAGTCCATGTGATCTTGTGGCTCTCTTGCTTCAATCATTATTTTTCTCATGTGTCCTTGATCCTCCCTCCCTTTCCCATATGGGTAGTTTCTTCATGATAATTTCAATCACTTGTGTGAGAATGACAAGGCTCATCTCCTTGGAGGCCTCCATCACCTTCAACAATAATGTTGCTATATGGCTCAGGAAATCCAAGCAGTGAGCATTAATAGTTCTTTCATCATTGCTCTCTCAACCAGCCACTAAATTTGAACTTGGATTTCCTATGGACCAGCACTCATTCTATTCTCAGTGAAATTGATCTTGGGTTTATTAGTTTTCATGTTCCTCTGGACTATGAGTTCCACCTTCTTCCTAATTCTCTCGACTATTCATTTGCAATGGATAGTAGTCGAAATAGTTGGATCCTTCGTCTAGACCAGATGGAGAAAGATATCAATGACCTTAGAAATTTTGTCTAGGTAATCCAAGAAATATTATGTAGTCTCTCTACACAAGTATTGATTGTTCTTGAACTCTCTCTTCAACTCAATAAATCCATTTCGGGTCTCCAGGATAAAGGCAATGTCATACATCTCCAAATAGAAGATGTGCAGGCCCACCTGGTCTTTTGCGACAACAACATGGAGGAGTTGGTCGATTTTTAGGTTGCATCTCCATGTTCCCTCTATGTCCCTTTGTTAGACCTTGATTCCCTACCTATTTTTTCAAATAGGGTTGATTCAGCCTCAAAAGTTAGTATCCCCCTCATATGTAATGCAATGTTTTTTTTGGTTATGTCTAGGTGTTTTTTTCAGAATTTACACATGACGAACTCCATAATTGAGCTATGTCTTTAAGTGTGTAATTAAACTTGTTTTGAAGTGTCAGAGCGGCTGGTTAATCGCTTGGTGGTCATATTTATAATATGTTGAAATTTTGAATACCCTCTGTACATACTATTGGAGCCTCCCTTGTTTTTCTAGCCCATCGCAATTTTCATTTTTTAAAGCTTTAAATCCAAAAAATGGTTTTCTTTGTCCCTCCGAGATATTGAGATCTCGGAAGCTTTATCACACGAGCAACGATGATTATTCTACTCTCTAAATGATTACTACCTTTCATAGAAATGTTTCCTCCTTTTTGTTCTCCTTCAGGATCTCGCAGGTCGGATATTATAACACATGTGTCCTCACGTCCTGAGTCACGAAACAATGAAATGATTTTAACTTTCACTCAAGACCGTAATGAGGGTAAAGTTTTCCCTAACCCATGATTAAGCATCATCGGGGTTTCGCGCCTCGACGTTCACCAAACCCATTTTTTTATTATCACAACCTCGATAGTCGAGGACATGAGGTCCTTTTGAGTAACTCACGATAGGAAGTAAAGGTAAAAGCTAATCATGGTAAAAAGTTTCTCTCGGCGTTTCGCCACTCGGCAATATATTTTTCGAAGGTTACAGCATCTAAACCCCGACTTTCAAATTCACGATGCAATTATAACTTGATTAATTAATCACTTAATCCAAGATTATCTTCCCTTTTAATTAAGTCATGATTATCGCGATCTCGCGGTTTCGCAGCTCGGCATGTAAATCTTCCAGAAACTTATCTTTGAAGCTCCGAGTTGTGATATGGTGAATATAATAATTATAAAATTAATCAAGCCCCAAATCACGATTACCTTTAATTAAACCAAAATTGATCTTTGCAGTCTCGAGAGTTGGAAACTCAAAATGTTAAAGGAAAATCCCCAATATAACGAGTAGCGAGATATTGATTAACGTTGGCGAGATTGGATTAATTAAGCTAAATCAAGACATATCCCGCATTTCGATGCTTGCACGATTCACGAGGAATCCTTATCTATCCATACGCCAACTGACTTTTAAACCGCCAAAATTTATGACATTAATGAGGAAATAGGGTAAATCTATGAATATAAGATCAGATTTTTATGGCATAAATTTATTTCTAATTATGATTTGACAGTCTTGTATTGAAAGGTATCGAGTTTTCAAATATATGTAAGATTTGCACTTCATTATAACGAATGTATTTTCATAGCATGCAGAGCTCATCACTTCTAAGTAAACTGACTTCTACATGTATACGCAGTTCTATCATAGAAGAGCTGAAACGCAAGCTTCAGCCATGGCTATGCGGAAAGCAGCAAAGGTGAATGTTGAGGTTTTAGGACAAGGCTCAGACAATGTCTCTGATACTTCGCCCCGAAGTATCGACTCAGTCCCGAACTGGTCACATGTTTTGGATATTCTGCAAGAAGAATTGGTGGATTATGTCGATGACTCCGACGACAACGAAAGAGATGATTTAACCACCAAGTACAAAATAGTCATCCAATCTGGAATGCACAGAGTAGCAGCCAGACCGTGGTTGCTTCCATATTATGACATCGTCCGATGGGTGTTGGATCATGTGGACATACCGACCAGGACTATCATGAACGAGCAGAAAGTCACCATCAGGACTTTCAGGCTAGAACACCTGCAATCCATGTATAAGCTGCCCGCGACGTCCGACCACGTATATGGCACTGATTTCTTGGAGGAGTTCAAGGAGAAATAATGCGTACAATATGATAAAACCATGGCCAGTTTGATAAAGGATTGGGTTTCGAACACAGCGAAGTTCAGAGCTGATAACCATGGCATATACTCAATCGCTTCTTTAGAGCCGCAGTACAAATATGTGGCCATGATGACATGCTGGTTATCTGGGAAAGAGGACACAACGCACTTTTTCCTTGCATGGGTGCCTTTAATATTTCAGGTCACAGAAGGCGTTTCCTTTAATTGGGCAAGCATGCTTTCAGATAGCTTGACTAATCGGGTCACAAAGTATCGGGACAGAAGGAAAATGGGAGGTCGTCCTCATTCTTCATGTCTGCATATATTATGGACACAATTTTTTCTATGACACCATTTCCATTAATGAGTTGTTGTTGGACTCCGGCCGAAGACAAACCCATACATGTATATCATGAAAAATATGGGAAAACAAAGCAGAAATTTTCGTGTATGAAATTTTTAACTGGGTGATGGTGCCCCTGCATGTCACCATTTTTTGTCACCCGCCACCCCATATCTCAGACAACATAGTGACAAATCTGAGCAGCATAGTGGACTGGTACGTGGAGGCAGAATTTTCATACCTCAGAGTTTTCGGGGCTTTTGTTCCCCCGCATGCGCTGCCATTGTTCATTCTTGACAAGATGGCTTGTCGCAAGGTCGCCTGGCAGACAGTAATTGGCAGTGTAAGCAAAGAGCTCAAAGGGTACTCAAAGAAGGTATGGTCATCTTTTCCCATTCGTTTGAATTCTTATTCTTTATTAGATTTCGGGCATGCCAAACCCGAGGTTGCAGCCCTGGAAGACTGAAGAAACAAAACCCAGAGACAGAGATAAAGACTCCAGAACCACCAAAGAAGCAGAATCTGGAGATAGAGATAGATACTCCAGGAAAATATGCGAAGCAGATCAGAGAACCCATCACATCAGTCACCCCCTTGCAGTCGACACAGGGAAACATCGATGCAGGATGGCTTTTCAACAAAGAGCTAAGGCCCATAAGAGTAGAAGAACTCCCTCCGAACGAGTTTTTATTTGATAAAAAGAGGAAAGCAGCAGTAAAAAGGGAATTCTACCAGGAAAGAGAGTCGACTGCCAAGAAGTATAAAATTATGACCGAGGGAAAGGATAAAAAGAATAAGCAATTCACCACTGAAATAGCAGGCACACTAGGAGCATACGCCTCGGTGAATCAATTCTCAGTCGGGCTCCTAAAAAACCAACTTAAAAGAAAAAATCGCCTAATTAAGACCCTTGAAGCCAGACTGGCCACAGCAATGGAGAATGCTAGAGATCAGGCGAGCGTGGGAATGGAGCAGGCCAGATTGGTTGATAAAAATGAAATCAAGATGCTCAAAACTAAGCTTGAGCAAGCACAGCTGGTGGTCCGAGATGGTCGGATGCAAGCGAGCCAGTAGAGGAATTTGATCGAGCAGCTACAGGCTAGGGTGGAGATCGCTGAGAGCAGAATGATAGACATCGGGATGTTCAAATCCCAGACGATCAAGATTTGGAGAAGAATCTTTTTAGCACAACAAAATTTGCTCACTAAGGTGGAAGCGATCCGGGAAAACTGTCTACTGGTCAATCAGGTTTCCGAGAACTTATCAGCCAGAGAAAGGGATGCAGGAGCGGCTCGGGTCGCCTTCAAGGAGGTGGTAATAGCCATGAACAACAAGGTTTCAGCGGGTACTCCCAGGTTCACCATTTCAGAGAAAACCCAAGGAAACATTATGTTAAAGGAATGGGAGCATAACAATGCCAAAGGCAAGCAGCAAGCCCAAAAGATAACCAATCCTTTAGAGGAGGCCTTTAATTCTATAGATGGTGAGATGCTGGGCATTGACAGCGGAGGCAATGCCGAGGCGTTGATGCAAATGAATGTGGAACAGATCTCACTTGATCTGAAGGAAAAGGAAGAAAGAGATTTGGTCGATATCTCTCACATGACTACGGTGGACATAGTCCAAGTTGATAAGTGCATGATCAAACCTAGTGCACAACTATGTGCCATAGACATCATCGATGGACAGATGGAACGCAAGTTGCAACAATTAGCCCACGAATGTTACTTCTTCGAAGCCAGCTGTCAAGAAGAACCATCGCGGCTAATATCTCAGCTGGTGGAAAGATGTATCGCCTGTACCGAGCTCACGCAACGACAAACATCTGGCACCAAGTGAAGACAGAGTAGGAGAAATAGAGCAATTGCTCTCTTCTCTATCATAACCGAAATTTTGTGACTATTGAGATTCTACCTACTTTGTAAAATTGTATAAATATATCACAGAAATAAATAAACAAGGTTGGACCTTTTTGTGTCGTTTTGCAAGATACCAGATATATAAAATATGCAG
>SNQJ01S0031989.1:81336-95926 GCA_010110895.2 Picea sitchensis
CCCCAGTCTTTGATGCCACAACATAACCTTTTCTCCAGAGACTGTAGGAGTTCTTTCTTCTTCAAATTCAATATCAGGAACAATGGAGCTATTACACCCATCAATAATAGTGCTTCCTATAAGCTTATACAGAGTTCCAAACCGAACTCCCCTCATCAACACCATTTCTCCTCGAACCATCCTGCGAGTTCCCTTTTCAAAAATTGTTTTTACCCCAGCAACTTCCATTTTGCTTACAGAAATCAAATTTCTGGCCATACCTGGGATGTGTAGAACACCAAGCAGTGTTCTAATCCTTCCATCTATGAGTCTCAAATTTTTGGGGGCGCTGCCCCCGAACCCCTGCGTGGGGGGATCTGCCCCCCTGCACCCCTACGCGCCCGGCGCAGGCGCTCAAACACTACTACTCGTGCAAAGAATATAACACATACCCAACATATCATTCTAAGACTTTTACTCAAGCTGTGATTAATTATCCAACATATGATAAGGAATTATATGTGTTGGTACAAAGTGTAAAGAAATGGAAGCATTAATTAATTGGAAAGGAGACCATAATTCATACAGATCATCATCCATTATATTATTTGTAGTCACAGACCAAGCTAAAACAGTCATGACACTTCAAGTGGGTGGATTTTCTACAAAAGTTTCAAGTATAAGAAATGTATTCATAACAAGGTTGTTGATATTTTGTCAAGACCAGTGATTGTTGCGTCCACAATACTTAGGTATAATCCTTTATCTCATGAAATCTATACAGAACAATATGTTAAGGATGAATATTTTAAAGAGGTATATGATGCATTAACTCGTGAAAATCAACATTCATATTATTATATGCATGACAATTTTTTATATCATCTTGGAAAGATTTGTATACCCAGAAATGAAAAAGGTAAATAGAATAAGAGAAGCTCATACATCTCTCATTTCAGGACATTTCGAGGTTGGTAAGATAGTAGCATAGTTACAGAGGTATTGTTATTAGCCTCAAATGAATGAAACAATTTCCAAGTATATAAAAGGGTGTGTTATGTGTGCGACAAGTAATCCTAGCAACAGAACGTTGGCATTATATACACCACTTCCAGTACCTTCTCATCCATGGGAAAGTATCCCCATGGATTTTGTAGGAGGTTTTTCGATGTCTAGGACATGTCATGATTATATATGTGTGTGTGTGTGTGTGTGTTGTCATGGATAGATTCAGCAAGATGTGTATTTTGATGCCACGCAAGAAATAGGTCACAGTTGAATAGAAAACATAGATGTTCTTTTCTAATGTTTGGTTTCATTTTGGACTTCCTACATATATTATATCAGATAGAGAATCTATCTTTTTGGGAAAGTTTTGGTCTCATTTATGGGAGCTCATGGACACTAAGTTGAAGAAGAGCACGGATTTTCACCTGTACATAGGTGGACAAATAGAGGTGGTAAACATAACAGTGGTACATATACTCTAAGGATACTAAAACAAACATCCTAAGTTAGGGGATGAATAGTTGCATTATGTACAACATGCCTACAATCATGCCATGCATTATTCTACTCAGAAAAATCCTTTTGAAATATGTTTGGGGTACTTTCCTAAATCACCTATGGAATTTGATTTTGGAGAAGTAGGTAAAGAACATGGATAGGATGATACATATAAAGCTAAAAATTTCATTCAAAATATTCAACAGGTACATAAAGCAGTACAGAAACAATTGGAGAAAATCCAAGCCAAATATAAGGAGAGGCATGATAAACATCAGGTTGATCATCAATTTGAAATTGGTGATCAAGTATGGTTACATATTAAAAAATATAAAATGAAGGGTGAAGGTAAAAATACAAGGCTAATATGATATGGTCCATTCAAGATCTTGGGGAAGATTGGTACTAGTGAATTTCATTTGGATCTACCATCCTACATGCAAATATATTCAGTGGAGAATGTTGAGAATTTGAAGTTTTATGAGCCTCCAATGATTATGGATGAAGATGAAATTGTTCAGGTTCCAGTAGTTGATGATTTTTCTCCAAAATATTTGGATGAGCTTCAGGAAGATGTTATTCTCGACAGAAGAATTGGGACTTCACAAAGAGGAGATGTGGAATATCTTTGCGTTGGTATTAAAGGAGTAAAACCAAGTAAATCAAAGTGGATCAAGAACAAAAAGATGAGGGAACTCTACCCTCACCTATTTTTTGAGTAATCAAATCTTTTGGTGGTCCAGAAGGCTTCCAATGGGGAGGAATGATCTAGGAGGATCCAGGAATGCTCACATAGGTCTAGGAGAATATGGAACATCCATAGAGGTCCATAATGGTTCATAAATGATCAAACTTTCACCTTCCTATATTCTCTCTAAAATTCCATCAATGCGTAGAGATCAGAAATATCTTTCAAATGGTCCGAGAATCACCTCAAACAGATTTCGTATGAAAATGTTGTGAGTGTTCAAAGTTCAAGTCAAATTGGTCAAAAAGTAAAAGTAAAATGGGGAAAAGGTGACACATGTCACCACTGCAAGGGTGACACATGGCACATGATCATACAAGCCAAGTAGGTGATGTGGCATGACTTGTTGGTAGGTGATTGGGAAGATCATACAAACCAAGTGGTCCAATCCTACGTTGACAAGTGGCAATTATAAGCCAATGAGAGTTTTCCATGTGGTAGCCTCCCATTGGCCTTTATGGTCATGGTTAAGTAAAATTATGGAGTCGACGAGGGTCGAACCTGCGACCTCCCAAAGGCCTTACACAAGCCTCCACTACCAACACACCACGCATTTTATTCTTAGTTGTATATGGTTTAACTTATATTTAAATGTGTTACAATGAATAGTTGGAGAAAGAAAAGGGTCAAGGGCTATCCCTCGACCCATAACATTTGATCACATGGCAGCCAAATAACCAAATGCTACATCTGTAGGGGTGTCAATGATTATACTATAACCATATGTTATCTATAACATAAATTTTCAATGGATACCACAAAACATGGCAAGGTTGATGGGGTTTGACCCCACGACCTGCCACGTATAGCCAACAAACTTAACCAATACGTCGAGTTGCGAGGGTTTGTTATGAACCCATCTAATTAAAACTTAAATGTTACCCAACAGTTTCGGATGGTAGTTAAGGGGGCTTGCACCCTATTTAATGGAGCATGAACTGAGGCAAGTACACTCATCATAATTGCATAAATGATGTCTCAAAGTGTGTGCTCGAGGGTATAAGGACTTTGATTCTACACCGTAAAGCATGCCAAGAGGTCCCTTGATGAAATTTTAAGAAATTTATACTCATTTTTCACAATTTTTCGTAAGGAATCCAATGGTTCTTTCTGTGTTTGCATTTGAGAAACATGTAAAATGGCCATCATAAAACACAAGTATTTGAGCATTAATAAAGAGGTCTCTATTGGAAGCATACCCAGAGGCATAGCCCAAATTGGGTGAACTCTTTTATCAAACTTGTGTATGTGATTTCATTATTGATGTTCATTTTATGCTGAGTTATTTGTAAGTTATTTATCATTAAAGTGTATATGGTCAGATAAGTATTTCACATGTAAATTATAAACAGTCAGGCGATCATTATTATTTTGAAGATCAAGTAAATGTTTATATGTATTTAAAATAATCAACATCTAAGGATTTTTCGGATCATTTAACCACATATATCTCACCAAAACATATAACCAAATCCATTATGTATGTAGTTGATGGTTTTTTGCTCATAGTACAACCTTCGTTGGTCTACTCAATGGAATTTTCCTAAAGACAATAACTTCCAAGTGCCATTTGAATTCTCAAAATTTCTCCACCTCAAAGTAGCTAAAGATACTTTGAGTTTCTGGGCATCCTAGGTTTAATTGATCAACTCATGGCGAGTACATTTAATTTCCTTCACCCTCTATTTTTTTTTCTTCTACATTTGGGTACATTTAGTTTCCCATACCTCTGCATTTTAGGTTGTTACCTTGTTGGTTTATTTATTGCATCTATTCCATGTTAATTGGAACTATGACACTAGATATATGGTTGGTTGTAATGATTTTTTGAAAACTAGACTTGGTCAAAGCATTCAAAATGTTGTGACATGTGTATATTTAGATTGAGAAGACTTGAAGGAATCCATTGTGCATTGGTTGTTCATTCTACTTAAAGGTAGAATTATGATTTGTTTCCTTCAAGTAAATGAATGAATTTTGCATCAAAGTTTCCTTCAACCCGTGAACATAAGTTAGAGACTTGGTTACAATGGTAAAATGTTAGTGTTAATGTTTGGATTTGAACTTAGTTTAACATGTTCGTTACCTTATCTACATGAAAAAGTGCATTTGAATTATTACAAAATACTAGGAATGAAGTTCATCAATTTAGGTTATCTCTGATTTTATTGCACTTGTGAAGCTTGTTTTATGGCCCTTGAATTACTAAATTATAATATATTTGAAGGATTCCTTTATATGTATTTGGCATAAACTACCAGTAGTTTTGGTTCAATGAGATTTTGATATTATTATTATTCATAGCTCGGTGATGGGTATGCAATTTTAAGAGAAAATTGTATGAAGATTCATGTTGGATCTATCTTTGTTTGTGTGAAAGTCCTCTTCAACTTGTGAGATTATAACAGGTTTAGTTTTTATGAAACGACACTATAAACACTTTATTGTATTTGGAAAGTTGCATCAAAGATTCAAAATATGGGATTTAAACAATAGTCATGTACGGAATTGTTGCTATCAACTCAAGGTCTGATTATTTCTTGTCCATTGAAGATACTATTTGGACTTTTTGCAAGTTAATTATTTATGTAAGCATCCATGAAATATATCCTGAGCATAGCTTGGGTAAGGATAACCTACCTCCCTTCCTTCGCTTCGTTAACTTATTCTGATGGAGTCATGATATAGTATCGTGAGATTTATTTCATTTTTGGATGCACAAATTCTCTTTAACATGCCTAAGACTATGTGTTTTTGGGTGCATTGATGCTCCTTAAATTGATTGAAAATAAAATTTGCAAAGGGGAAAGGATGAATTTCATTTCAATTTATCTATTTATTATTATGGGTTGTTGTATGTATGAATATTCTAACTACCAAATGCATCATTTGAAAATAGATTACAATAGCATATATGAATATTTTATATATCGATTTTCACCTGTAATAAATGTGTATTAAAATGGAGAGAACAGAGGGAAAATTGATTTCATATTAAACATTGTTTTGTGTATTAGAAAAAAATAGGAGGAAATTGAATATTATTTATATTTTAATGTGGGTATATTACATGAGTGCAATGGTAAAGTCAGTAGCAACAACAAAGTGGTTTGTAATCCACAAAGGTTTAAAATGATAAAAAGAATCAGAAACCATCTAAAAGAAAGTCACGGTCTATACATTCATGTTCAAAAAAAAAATAAGGTTTTTCCAAACCATTCGAACGTGGATGAAATTCGGTTAGGCAAGTCATTTTCTTGCAATGAATATTTTTTCTTAATGTAGTGTTGCTTACCATTTCCATTGAACAATGTGACATGCTAGTGATTGCATATGACTTCAAGTCATTTCTGATGATTATTTATGGTATCCCTTAATTATTCTCTTAGTTCACATTTGCACACAATATTTGCATCATGTTGTAAAACTTTGGAGGTACTAGAAAATTATTACAATTGATTTTCATTTGATAACCATTGAATCTTATCGTGGGTATGGCTTTCAGTGGCACCGTTATTTACACTCGAGATAGGAGCCTTGTATGAGGAATACTACAAGAATAAATGTGTTCAATTCATTAAGGGTAATATTATGTCATCTTTTGAAAGTGACTCATAAGGTAAGGTGAGTAGAGAATTGTCATTGACTCATTTAGTGGCTGTGGAAATTGGTTTAAAGTATTTGTTAAGCATGATATTTAGATTTTTTTTCTCACATGTGTGAAGAAGGGTATAACTAGTTCAAAGACCTTTGTCTAAAGGGTATGTTTTTATTACTTTTGTAAATTTGTTTGTTTCCATCTTAAATATTAGAGGTAAGCATTACATTTAACATTTCCAAATGTATCTATAGGAATGGGTGGATTTACTATGTTCAATGTCACTTAGCCTTTTTGGTATTTCAACTTTGAATGAATGCGAGCCTCTTTCTAGCACATATGCAGAACTGGACTTCTTGAACAAGATTCTTCACATTCATATTTGATAGTGTTCCTTTCCTTTCCTGTTCTTTCCATTTTCTTCTTTGTGTTGAAAGCAATCTAGATGTTGACTAGGGTTTGTTTACTTATGGATAAGCATAGGATATCAAGATAAATGGCATAGTTTAGAAATATCTTAGATGCTAGAAATCTATCTAAGGTAAAATATAATGTTTAAGTTTGTATATGTTTATATCTTTGGGTGACATTGGAGTTGTGTGTTGTTAGTCTTTTCTCTATCTTTTTCTGACCATACCTTGTTGTAATCTATTGGCATTGCTAGTGTATATGGAATATTATGCAAGGAAATCTCATCCAAGTATTTGTGCCACTCTTTTTTAGTATGTTGTTTGAGGCCAAAGGTGAAAGGGAGGGTAATGTTGTGAATTCTTTCTTGGAAACCCTTGATTGTATTGTTGGTCATAGAATATGAGATTCTTACTTCATTGTATTAATGAGAGCGATTTGATTGATGGCTTCCAAGGGAAATGATAGCAATATACTTCTACGGATGATTTGTTCTATATTAGATAACTTTCATTTTATTGATTGAATGTCCTCAACTATATAACAAGAAAAATGTGATCATCAAACTGAGATTGTTGAATCAATATATTTCTTACAACTATTTTTCACTTTGATTGTTTAACCAATAACATCCAGTAAAATATATTTGGTCTTGTCTTGCAGGTCCTTTCAGACAAGGATGCAGAAGAAAGTGTGATCTAACCAAGCTACCAAATACCATATTATTTGACATTAACTTTGAAAGTTTGTGATGGAGTTTATTCTCACAAGGACATTGTTGAGGGGGTCAAAGACCATCTGGATTTTACCACTTACTCTTGGAAAAAACCTATGGATTGGGGAAGACACTTTTGAAGATCTTGAAAAGGTTTGTCCAATGCAGAATTACATTGGTCTTGCAGAATTACATTGGTATTGATCCATGCTTATTGTCTAAAATGATTAAATATTTGTCTTAGTAGATTGAGTTTAATCACCTTCTTTTTCCAAATTCTTTCATATGTCAATAGGGTAGTAGTAGTATCATTTTTTTCTTCAAGTGGCACTAAATTAAGGTTCACATACTCCTTCTCCTAATATTCATTGTTTGCATTTTCTCCCATAATCCAAACTTGAATTTTATTCAGATATGTTCATGTTACCAGTAGTAAGCTTAGAAATCAATAGAAAAAAATCATAAGATGCCACCCCAAGAGAAATCCCAATTTGCATAGAAATCACACAACCACATAGTGAAGCAAGAGGATTGTTTTTTAGTAGCTCAACACAATTTAGTGTTGTACAGTATGTACAAAGAATACATTAGAAATCAACTATAAAGTATATTCATGTTTAGCATTCCCTTATTGACTAGAAAAATTGAACAATTAAACATCTTCTTTATATGGCTCCTACATTTTCTTCAGCTAACATGGAATATCCTGTTTCTGACGCTAGGTAGTGCTAGACATCCAATGCTTCATGGTGCAATAGATCGGGGAAAATTGAGAATTTTTTAGAAACAGTAAGAAATGATCTTTCACCTTCTGAAGGGATTCACTTCTCAATGCCTACAACACATGGAATAGAATCTCAACCCTGGGACAAATAGATCATGAAAAAATATATATCTTCTTCTCTTTTCTATGATAATATGCTTGACAATATATTATCATTGAGAGAAAGATCCAAGGTTTCAAAGGTTTCCTTTGTTGAGATTCTCCATGTCACAAATGAAGATGTGTTTGTATAGTTGTTCTTTGTTTCAGGAATTATTGTTGGATAATGTTTTTGTAAATGAGTTTATTGACTATATAGTTAGTTTTATAAAAAAAAAAATGTTAAAAATTACATATAATCCATAATGTTATAACAATTTATTAATTTCTTTCTTTTGTAGAACATGCTATAAAGTTTGATCCTCCAAGAGGGTATCTTTCAAGAAGTCTCACTTTGGATCCATATTGTTTTNATTCTCCATGTCACAAATGAAGATGTGTTTGTATAGTTGTTCTTTGTTTCAGGAATTATTGTTGGATAATGTTTTTGTAAATGAGTTTATTGACTATATAGTTAGTTTTATAAAAAAAAAAAATGTTAAAAATTACATATAATCCATAATGTTATAACAATTTATTAATTTCTTTCTTTTGTAGAACATGCTATAAAGTTTGATCCTCCAAGAGGGTATCTTTCAAGAAGTCTCACTTTGGATCCATATTGTTTTGCAAGTCTATAGTCCACAAACTTTCCTTCAAGGATATGACTATAATGATGGAGAAGGAGAATCCACCTATTGAAATTCCCCAACCTATGGTTACCATCATGGGGAGGTCTAAAGGAAGGAAGTTTAACTCATGGGTAGCTATTGAAATATTTGGAAAAGTCATTGATGTAGATGATTTTCATGTACTTGTCCCAAAGTTTGATGTTGCAATTGAGAGTACAATGGAGACATTTTTTTTCATGGACTAGATGATCAATTATCATCATGTATTAGTGGATATTTAGCTGGAATCTCAAATGTATTGTGATAGTACTTAACTTTTAATACTTTTTATATATAATATTTGTGTGGTTCAAATATATTTGTGTACTTGATCTTATTTATAGTATTGTTAATTAATGTTGCAAGTTTACATGTTTATATAAATTTAATCTCTTTATATTGATTCAATTGCATATATGAAATATTTATTTATTGTTTAAGAATATAATTTTATATATAATTTATTTCATTAATATTAGATCAGCATTAACATTGTATGACACTTTTTTAAATTGTTCACATCATATTAATTTATATTGAATAATAATGAATAAATAAAATAAAATGAATATAAAACTACTAAATTAGGAACAAATATAACCAGAGATACTACTATTATTGTAGTCTTGTTATGAGGGACTAGGATTATACTATTTGCATAGTGATTTATATCACAACTAAATATATGAGAAAAAATGATTAAAAAAAATAATCACTAAATAAACTAATAAATATGCTCAATTATTTCATTGAGGATGAAGTAGTTCAACAAAAGAAACAAGATTACTTCATATAGGATTATGTGTGTGACATTGTTCTAGGGTCGGAGGGAGAATCAGTTCTAGGTGGATCTTCGAGAAGTACATTCCTCACTAAGAGGGACTCTTGATGTTTGCAGCATCAAACAAGTACTTCCACATTTTTTTTGTGTATGTGATCCAGATTATTTTCAGAAGAAAATGAAAGTAGAGATATTACAATGAAATACACATAAAAATTGCCAACAACAGAGAAATACAACAATACATGATTTATATTAATGAAATAAATGTACAGAAGCCGTAAAAATACAGAGTGCAAGACTTGCTAGAATGGTGGAAACTTTATCTCTGAGAAGAGATGTGATGGCTATGATCATTCACAAGAAGATGATTACAGTGAGGCTCTGAAGGCCTTTTTATGATAAACATGAATTTCAAAAACCTATACATCCAAAACCCTAACCCTAGGAGATGAAGCGTCAAAAGTCATGTGGGCCCCATTGGGGTAAGTTAGTACATTAACTTCCTCAGGTCGTAACTTTTGCATATGATCTATGTTTTAGGTGCGTGATAACCTGTTGGAAAGGTATTTTCGAGAACTACACATTACATTGTCAAACTTCAACTTCATTTATAGTTTGACTATGGCAAGCCAAGAAAACACTTTTAGAGCCCCAAAACGGCCCTAGAATTACATAAAGATGTGCTGACATGAAAACTTCCAAAATAAGACAATTGGAATAGATGGGCAGCCACCAATAACCACTTGGATGTTGTGTAGGGATTTAGGATAGCCCCGTAAGTGCAGAACCAACAATTACAAAGAAACATCCCCATTACATAGAAACGTGTTAAAATGAAAATTGTCAAGATGAACCAGTTGGAATTTGGAATAAGTGAGTGGCCACCTAGATCAATCCTCCCCTCTTACAAATAAATGGTCTCCATTGTGTTGAGTGCACAGGGAAGAAGGGAAGTGTTTTCTGAATCTGAATCTTGGTGAGTTGTGTGCCTTATTGGAGAAGTTGTGTTGCTTGGTCTGTGGAAGGTTATCATGAACTTGTTGTTGGAGGGGTTGGATCTGTTCCACCAACCTGTTGTATCTGATCTTGATGTGGCATTCTGTAGGAACCATTGTAGGTGAAGACACAATATCTTCTTTCTCTTATACAATCTAAATCTATTTGATATAAGGTGTTGAGGATGTAGTGGTATTTTGTTCATCCTTTGAACAAACTATGAAGAGGATGAATTTTGCAGTATGAGAGATTACCTTGTGGCACTTTTTTGGTGGAAGAGTAATCAGAACTACCTATGGTATCCTATAAAGATGACCCTCCAGAGTAATAATGACACTACAAGGTCGAGACTCATAAAAAACATGATGTTTTCACATATATGGTTGGCCCAAAACAACATCACAGATATCAATAGGCGAAACATCACACACTACCTCATCCTTGAAGGGATGGATTCTATAGGATAGGTGACACTACTAGATAACACGGAGATCTCGTCCCTAGTGAAGCCTCCTAATGTTGTATGGCTACAGGTGTGGTGTTGTTTACAACCCCAATTGTTTGATGACCTCAGCTGAGATGAGGTTCTTTTGGCTACCGCTATCAACAATGAAAATCAACCAGGTCCCCTTCACCCACATCTATGAATGGAAGAGGTGCTCCCCCACTTCAGGATCTATTGGTTCTTCTAGTTGAATTGTTGTGGTCACGACAATAGCAGTAGGGTATGCATCGATGATCTATTTGTTTTCAATATTTTCTAGATTATATTTTGAATCAAGGTTTTGTTCCTTGTCTTTGACCTTAGCCACTAATGATTGTTTCAAGCGACATTCATCGATGTTGTGCCAGGGGATTTTCTGGAAGTCACACCACTTCTTAGTGTCATTCTTCATCTTTCCTTTACCCTTATTTTCCTATGTCTTGGACTAGTTGTCTGAAGGATTTTGGCTAGGGAAGTCTTTACCAAGCTTTGTTTGTTGTGGATTTGCAGACCCGAACTCCCATTTTTTCTAGTGCCTAAATTTTTTCTCGATTTTGACAACATATCAAAAGGAAGCTCCCAATGATGAGATGTTTAGGAAATCCATTTTGGTTTGGATGTACCTATGAAAAGCCCCACGGTATTTTAGACTTAGATGTCGCTTGGAGTCTTTGATGCCCATCTTGGTGCACAAGGTATGGAAATTATTTGTGAAATACAACATTGTTTGGCTCTTCTCTTGTTGTAGTTTGGTCCATCTCATGTATTGGTCTTCATATTTATCAACTGGGTAGTATTGTTCCTTGACCGCATCCACAAAACAATTCCAAGTGGGATTGGCCCCATATATTTCATATTCCTCTATGTAATTTTTCTCCCAATAAGTTTCCCACCAATTTTTGGCATGGGGGACAACCTTGAGGAGTGGGAAGGAGATATTTTCCCTATTGTAAAAATTATGAATAGACAAATAACCTTATAGAAGATTCAAAAAAAAATTCTAAGGCATCCACATCTATCTGACCTTGAAATACGTGAATATCAAAATTAACTTGTACCTTGAAAGGAGAGGTCCCTCCAAAGTGGTCACTTGAGGAAGATATGCATGTTGATATCGACAGGCGTTGAAGGATGTGGGAAAAATTCTCCATCATTTTGTCCCTTTGTCGCACGAGAGCTTTCTCAAGCAACAGGTTAATAGAATCTTCTGCTCTATTTTTTTTTCTTTTCTTCTACCATAGAGGGTTTCTTGGGTGTATGAGAGCATTTTTCCTCAACAGAAACAAGCTCGAGACCCAACTTGTTATACTCAGACCTCATCAGGGACATGCACTGAAAATCGATCAAGAGAAACCTGCTCTGATACCACTGATCCATATTATTTTCGAAATGAAATGAAAACAGATATATTACAATGAAATACACATAAAATTTCCAACAACAGAGAAATATACCAATACATGATTTATATTAATCAAAGAAATTTACAGAGACTATAAAAATACAGAGTGCAAGACTCGCTAGAATGGTGGCAGCTTTATCTCTGAGAAGAGATGTGACGGCTATGCTCATTCGCAAGAAGATGATTACAATGAGGCTCTAAAGGATTTTTAATGATAAAAATGAATGTTAAAACCCTAGACATCAAAAAACCTAACCCTAGGAGATGAGGTGCCAAAAGTCATTTGGGCTCTGTTGGGGTAAGTTAGTACATTAACTTCTTGGGGTTGTAACTTTTGCATACGATCGCCATTTTAGGCACGTGATATCCTGTTAGAAAGGTCTTTTAGAGAACTACACATTGTTCCTTAAAACTCTAACTTTGTCTATAGTTTGATTGTGGCAAGCCAAGAAAATATTGTTTAGAGCCCCAAAACAGCCCTGGAAGTACAGAAAGATGTACTAACATGAAAACTTCCAAAATAATTCAATTGGAATAAGTGGGCAGCCACCAATATACACTTGGACGTTGTGTAGGGATTCAAGACAACCCTGTAAGTGTAGAACCCACAATTACAAAGAAATGTCCACATTACAGAGAAACGTGTTAAACTAAAAAACTGTCAAGATGAGCCGGTTGGAATTTGGAACAGGTGGGTGCCCACCAATATCCACTCGGATCAGTCTAACATATGGAATTCGTCATTAATACCTCTTGAGACTTAGGAAATTTACTTTATTAAAGTAATTATTAAAGTTAATTCCTTTTTATAATTAATTGAGTTTAGTTTAAGGAAATGACTAAGTTTTTGGTATTAGTGAATTAAATTAAATCTTAGACATTAATCTAAAGTGTTGGTGAGATCTAATCTCAACCATTGATCACTTTGGAGATCCATGGTTTTTGGATTTAGGGTAAACTAAACATTATGAAAGGAAGTTAAGGTGAGAGGAGGAGACACACACAAAGTGAGATAGTGAAATCTCATTGATTGGGTAGAGAAGGAATTTCATCCAAATGTGCAAGGGCGGGGTCCAAGGAAGGGAGAAAGGGGCAGCAAAGGAGTAGCGGTTAGAAATATCAAATGTCATATCTTGATGTGTGATGGGCTATTCTTGTTGTTTTGTATTTTTCCTCAAGTGGACAATTATCCTAGGATGACAACCCAGATTTATATTAATAAAATCATCATGGTACCGGTTTTCCCTTAGGAGTTTTTCCAAGGGTATTTACCTAGAAATTATGTGTGCAAATGTGTTTGGTTTCCTATTTTTATTTCGTTGATTTATTTTTGTAAATTTTTAAAACTCAAGCGTGTTTTTTATTCAGTTAATTTGTTTAGTAAGTTTATTACAGCAAGGCATTTGCTAGGAAATAAACTAGCAGGTGTTGGGTTTCTAAAATTTAACAAGTACAAGGATAAAACACTTGTAAGTCTAGAAAATTTCAATCAATTAGTATCGAAATTTTGAACCATGAAAAACCATGTAAAATTATCTAGTTACCCTATTTAAATGCATATTTTTGGTATAGCATGATAGATTTCTAGAAAGATTTAATTTCCATCTCAAAATAAAAGTAATTTACCATGCAACCTAGGGTTTATAAGGTTAAATTTTTTGTGTAAGCAACAAAAAGTTCCATATATACTTAAAATAAAAATAAAATAATGAAAATTAATCATCTTTGGCTTAGAAGAAGTGAACTTTTTTTTGACTTAAAAGAAATTACTAGTGCCTAGCTACTAGATTTGGGCATATCAGGTCAATTAAGGCTCTTCATGAAAGTTTAAGGTAAAATAAAAAAAATGGATAGATTTGAAGTACTCAAACCCCAATGAATTGTTTAGTAACATAAGAGATTTTTAAAATGACAAAGGGAAATCCTAGAACAGAAATTTTCACAAATCTTGAAAGGGGATTTGTTATGTGGAAGTTAATAAATAAACTAATAAATAATAAAATCAAAATACACATTAAAGATAAAAATAAAAAAAAATTATTAATAAGAACAATATGTCATAACTAAAGAGTCATGAATTCTTATTAAAAGGGTACCTTAGGCTATATTTATAGTCTAGCCCTTTTTAATGTAATATATTGTATCATTTAATCATATATTCGTATACAATTTGTATTATTTCTCGCATATTGAGAAAATTTAATCACATTTTTGTTATATTGGTATTGTTGAAATAATGTAACTGCGAAGAGCATTCTTATTATTATTGGATTAAATCCCCATTACGGATTAATCATGTCATTATTATTATTATTATTGTTATTGGATTAATCCCCATTGTTGATTAATCATGTCGGTAATTGTATAAGGACCAAATCCCCTTTTGCGGATTGGTCATCGGACAAGTACAAAGGACAAAATAAGAAGTCGACCCCAG
>SNQJ01S0031990.1:0-24955 GCA_010110895.2 Picea sitchensis
TAAAATGTAAAATTTTATTTTTAATATTTTATAATAATTAAAATAAAAATAATTATATTTTAAAATATATAAAATAATTTTAAATTTTTACAATATAAATGAAAATCAATTTTCCCCTAAAATTATCCCCACTTACACTTTTTATAAAGTAACTAACCTGTCTCTTTTTATAAAGTAACTAACCATCTAAGATTACCATTTTGTTTTTGAGGTGTATTACACTCTATAATACATATCTTCTTGAATGTCATCCTTTTTTCTTTTGGATTATCTGACCCCATGATTACCTTTATCTTTTGCGTTGTCCTCCACTCTATGAAATATAGATTATCTTTTAATGCCTTGGAGTACAAGCTTAATACATTTATTTTCTTTATGGGAGAGAATCAATTAACTACTTGACTTTGGCTTCTTTTACGTTGTCATCATTTGATTGGATTCAAAGATTAAATATATATTTCAAACTCATCATGGAATGACCGTATGCAATATATATGGATGGAATAGTGAATTAATCTATTTTATTATTATTATTTTAATATTTAGTTGTGGTTATTTTAAAATATCTTCTTCGATACACATTAACAAGGTTTCATATCGATGGGAAACAAAAGCTTTTATTATTCCTTTGTTGTTGAATCAATATTGTGGTATAATGTTTTAAAGCAAAGTTCCGACGTTTTCAAAAAAAAAAAAAACTTTAATAATCCTGCACTTAATCCAATTGTGCTAAAATGTTTTATGGAATTTTTTTTTTATCTAACTACGTCATAAGCAGCCAATGAATAACAAGAAAAAATCTAAAGAATATGAATCTTTTTTGGGGAAAATATCTTTCGGATTCCTATGCTTCAGAATTACTATGCTTAAGAAGCTCAAAGGCTGGTTTACTTGTAGATGATTACATAAAGGCAAGTTTGGAGAAGTGATGAAAGTAATGTTTACTATTACTTAGATTTTCATAACTCTTATTTCAAATTTGGTGAGATGAGTTTTGAAGTGTAGTTTCAATAGATATTTAGGGGGCATTTTGATCCTCAAAATGTTTACTAAATGAGATAAGGAGATTTTTCCTTTACTTTCTCCTTAGAGTATTACTTTGCTTTTCCTGGAATATGTCTTTTCAATTTAATCTTTCAAAAGTGTTTTTCTCCCTATTTTGTCATTTTGGATGGCTTCTGCAAAAATGTGTCCTCTATCAACTCTACGTGAGGATTTGGTGCTAATTCATCTATGGAAGGTAGAACCTACTACTCCTCTTGATCCAACATGAAAGACTCATAGAGTTTGAGATTCTCTAGATTCACTACTAAGTAAATATGCATGTATGAGGGTAGACTGAGTCTGTAGGCAATATCTCCCACATTCTCCAATACCCCGCAAGGTCAATACCACAAAGGCTTCATTGTCTTACCAGGACACTATAGGATTTCCTTCTTTAGTTGCAATGAAACTTTGTCTCCCACTTTGAATGAATGTTTGGTTCTATTTTGATAATGTCTGGCCTTGTATTTTACCTACGACGTCTTCAGTGTCACATGTAATTGAAAATGGATTTTACTAGTCTTCTCAAGAATATTTTCTACTCTCGATGCATCTTCTATGAGGCCCTCCTTGATTTCCTTATACAACATCCAAGGGTGAAGGTGGAAAATACAAAAAGAAAGCCTCAAAAGGTGACTTACTAGTAGAAATGTGTACTACTTTATCATAAGATTGTTGTATGTAGGTCATATATTCATCCTAGGTATTCAGATGCTTTTGATTGTAACTCCTCAAAAGATGCACCAAATTCATGTTGACTACTTCTATCTCCCCACCTATCTCTGGATGAAAGTTTGTATATCTCTTTAACTTAGTGTCGATCTTCTCCCACAAATTAGTAAAAAATGTACTGAGAAATGTGGTCTCCGTGTTTAAGATGATTCTCCTTGGTATCCCAAAGGGCACCTAGACTTGTTCAAAGAACTTGTTTGTTTCTTCTTCTCATTTGATTGTTCGTTTACAAGGAATGAGAATGCACATCTTGTTGAACTTGTTAAATACCACAAATAGATAGTCATGTCCCTTTTTGGTTTATGGTAAACCTCCAAAAAAATCCATGGAAATACTTTCCTAACGTTGAGCGGGTACAACTAAGGGATGGTATAGACCTTGCTTCCTATTATTGTTCTTGTCAATACAATAAAGTATACATCCTCTAATACATGATGCTACATCTTCTTTCATTATGGGCCAATACATATACTCTGTAAGTTGGAAATTGTCTTCCCAACACCAGAATGTCCTGCAACCTTGCAGGTGTGAGCCTCTATGATAAGGTGTCGTCGCTCACCTTTAGAGACATATAGCTTGTCAATATTCTGCAGTAACCCATCCTATAAATGATATTCATCATTTCCATAACCTTTTCTATATGAATTTTTCCCTGTAGCTTCTTAAACACCTCCTTAGAAGTCTGCATCTTCTATGTATGCATCATGGGTAAAATCCTCCATGTGCACCAGATTTTCCAAAGCTGTAATCTTGTATGTGGGTAGAATTGAAAGCATGTCTTTTTAACCTATTTGTCCTAACATTACTATACTTGATGACTAGATGAAATTGCTATAAAAAACCCATCCACTTGTAATGTCTAATTTTTTGTATATTATTCAGGGATTGCAGATACTGAAGCAGTCAATGATCTATGTGGATAATCATCTCCTTTCCCATAAAATAGTGTTTCCACTTCTTGACATCTTTAACTAGGGAATAAAGTTACCTGTAATAGATAGGGTAGTTGAGAATCACTCCACAAAATATTTTAGAATCATAGCGTACAAGCATTCCTCCTTGCACCAAAATTGCTCCCATGTCATAGCCACTTGGATCGGTCTCCACTTTGACATGATTCTGCAAGTTAGGTAATGTGAGAAATAATGCTTGACTGATCTTTCTTTTCATCTCATTGAAAGCCTTCTAATGATTCTTCCCCCACTAGAAACTCTTACCACTTATTTTTATGGTGTGAAGTGGTGCAACTACTATTTAAAATGAAGCTATGAAATTTTGAAAGTATTGTGCTTCCCCAAAAAACCTCCTAACTTTAGTGAGAGTTGTAGAAACTGTTCATTTCATGATGGCATCCATCTTTGCATAATTTATCTTCAACTCCCCTCCACTAATTAGATACCCAAAATACTTAAAATAATATTAAGCAAACTCACATTTCTTGAGGTTAGACAACAATTTGTTCTTCTTCATAGTCTCTAACACTTGCATGAGATGCAAGATGTGCTCCTCGCAGGTAGCACTATAGACTAGTATATCATTCAAATAGACTATAACAAATGAATGTAGATATGGGCATAATACATCATTCATCACTCTCATAAATGCAATAGGTGCATTGCATAAACCAAGTGGCATGACCAACCATTAATGAAATCCTTTCCTTTTCTTGAAGGCGGTCTTCCAAATTTATTATTACTTGCATGTACTAGTTGGTATCCTGATTTTAGATCCAACTTGGTGAAATTTTTTGTGTGTTGAAACTCATCTAATAGATCATAAATCCTGGGTAGAGGGTAGCAATTTTTTAGTGTAATATTTTTCAATGCTATGTAGATGACACACATTCACCAATTTTGATCCTTCTTTGGTACAATTATGATAGGTGACCCAGAAGGTGAGGCACTTGGTTGAACGACACCCTTCTCGAACAACTACTACAACTTCTTATTCACTTCATTTTCTTCGAAAATGGGTTTTCTATACAACACAATATTTTACAATGGGGAGTCGTTCAATAACTGTATTATGTGATCCAGTTCCCTCTTCAGTGTTATCCTTTTAAGATTCTATAACAATCCTCCATTTGATGTTTCTTCTCTTTATTATAGCCCTCCAATGATTCATTTATTCTTATTGAACCATCATTAGACTGATTTTATCTTAAGAAAAGTAAATCATACTTCTTATTGAAACTAATCAACTTCTTGGTCTGGTTGGCACTTACCAGTGAAATCTTTGACTTACCTTTCTGTGCCTTGATTATGTAGTACTTTCCATCCTTGATTAGGAAGTATTGGTTTTCTTTCTCGATGAATACTTCATCCCTCATATACATGTAATGGCTCCCAAACACTACACTACAAATGTACATGGGCACTACATCTAGCACCACTTCATCAATAAAGTTTACACTTACAACAAATTTAATCCTACACTATTTTGTTACCTTGATATTTGCATCCTTGTTTACCCAAAGTAATGGAAAGAGGATAAGGTGGTCACAAACCTCCAATCCAAGTTTGTTGACTAAATTCAATGTTTTGAGATTAAGCTATGAACTTGAGTTGCATTGAGCATATATCTTGGTCTTGTTGACCTAGATCTTGATGTGGAAGAGTTTGGTCATATCCTTCTCTTCACAATGATCAAGGATACTCAGATTCACATCCTTCTGCATGAATGTGTAGATTATATTATCATCTAGATCAGAGCTTCTTTTAACCTGATTACTTAAATTCCTTTTATTTGCATCCTTCTGATTCTTTGAATTCATCTCTAGATGTAGTTTCAAACATTTTTCTAAAGTGTGACCATAAATATTTAAAGGGTTGCAATGTTTGATAGAATACTTACATTGATCTGTAGTGGCTACTATATTATTATCCTTTCTTACTTTCCACTTCTTATCCCTTCCTTGGAATTTTACTATTGCTCTTTCTTCTTGGAACTTCTTGGATACCCTTTCTTCTTTCCTATGTTTTTCATATATTATGCCTATACACATGCCTTGTCCACTATAATTGAATTAAAAATAACCACTTTATTGGTTATATGATTATGTCAAGCCCCCAAATACTCGAGGAGTAAATATGGGATCTTGAAAGAGATCAAAAACATGATGGCTCTTTCTAAACTCGGTGGTGTACTCCTCTACACTCTTCCCTTGCTTCTTCCTAAATCAGTGCCAGTGGATCCATTGTTCCTCTCCATAACCGATAGTGTATAATTGGGACTTGATGAGGGTTTCAATTTTCCACCACCCATTTTTTGTTAGATCACCCTCTGGCCTAAGTGTTTCTGTATGAATTTCCACTAGGTTAAAACATGGCCCGCTAAATTCAGTTTGTAAAATGGTATCTTTTTTTCTTCATCTATATGGTGAATGATGAAATAATCTTCTAGTTGATGCAACTAATGATTCAGTTTAAATGCATCGATCTCACCCTTGGCATGGATTTATGTCCAATTTCACTCCAATCTTCAATAAGGACTTTGAAGGGTTAATAACACTTGAACTGGGATTCTCTTTCTTAGGATCTTTCCTTGACAACTTTTATGGGTCTTCATTATCTCCTAATTTCCCTTGTAATCAATATTATAGTTAGAGCCTCCAGCCTCTTTGATCGGTATGAGCTTTATTTATTAAAATTTCATGAGGAGAGACATGTTTCAAGATATGTCAACGAAATTATCTTCAAGCCTTGGAAATATCTCCTTTGATGGATCTTGAGGGTTGTTATAAACAAACTTGCCAATGATGGATAGGATTATGCGACATTCTTCTTAAATTTATTCTAGGATCCATGCAACTTCCAAAAAATACCCCCAAGAAAAATACTCTAATACCAATATGATATGTAACCTACCACGGATATTCCATTCGAGATTTCAACACAACATATCTAACAAAATATTGAAATATTTACTATGAACGTTAATTTTATTTAGATCTCATATTCTTTAATTATTGGTTTTCTTCTTAAGAACATATGAAATTTATTAAATGAAAAAATAGAGAACATAAATAAATAATCACACACCATCCACAAATTAATAGAATATATAACCTAGGAAACCCAATATGGGAGAAAACCTATATAAAACGTGACGTTGCTCTACTCTCTTTTATTCAAATGCATGTACAAAAAAAGAGGAAGACTTTGTGGAGTTTCCTTTGAGACTATGTCCTATATTCCTACTACAAAATCTATCCCTCTCTATTATTCTCTCAAAATACCACTCCTTATTTCTTTGCTCAACTATGGAACAATTACAGTACTAAAGAATGAAACCCCTTCTTGTCCTACAAAAATGATATTTAAAATCCCCCGATAGCCATTTAGGGGTAGGGTTTTGACTTCCTCAACCCTCAATTGTGATAATATTTAGGGCCATGCATAATCTTCATCAAATTCCATATGTCTCTAGGCACATATGTGTGATTAATGGGTCTAATGTGGCATACTTGTAGGAGGGATAAATTTGCATACGAGCTTTGATTGATGCAATTTTTACACTATTGGAAAGGTATTGATGTGTAGAATAACATCAAGGGGTCCTTCTAAATCCAAGAAAGTTTTGATCAAGAAAAAATCTATTTGATGCATCGAAATGGATTTTAAAGGTTTGAAACCCCAATTTTCTAAACTGGGATTGGCCATTACAATGACCCCACACATTGATTCCTTCAATTTTTACCTCTTTAAAAGAATCGAGATAGATGAAAAATAATATAATGATCCAATATGGATCACAAAATTTACAAAGTATAGTAAACTAACATCAAAATAATGACACACTCCTACTCTAAACTCAAATAAAAAAGTCAGAAAAGAGAGAAAATGAAAAAAAATACAATAACTAAATACTATAATTATGCTTTAACTCCAAAATAAGGTACACCTTTTTAGGAGTTTCTCATTTTGATTTATATTGTTACATTCACTAGTACATTTGGAATCATTTTTTATGTTTTTCCAAAAAAGTTTGGATGACTAAATGACAAAATTCTGATGCACATAATTTTGAAAGTTCATTGAAGTCATTTAATCGCACCCTTGAGAAACATATACAATTTTCGTACTTCCGGTGTCCAAACCTACAACGTCGTAGCTCTGGAGAAATTTAATCTGCCAAACTATGATCGAAATACATCGTCGCAACTATGACACACATATGTAGTTTTCATGCATTCGACGAAAAATGATACCATGTGGCATATGTTGGACAGGATTGATCTGGCAAGTGATCATTGCAATAGTAAAATAATTTTTTGGTGTAGTGACAATGTGGCAGAGAAAGTTCATTTAGCGTATCATCGAAGCATTGATACTCTCATTGTTAGTGTTGTGACGTTATGGTGAGAAACAAATATCGATGGTGTGATGAGAAGGAGAGCACAATCTGTCTGCATTGCAACGATGTGGCGTGCAAATATAGTCAAATTTGTGATCCTATGGAAATAAAATTATGTCGTGGTGTGATGTTCAGGTTCTTACATTCAGATCTTACATGGGTCGAAAATAAATTTTAAAAACAAAATAAACTGTTGTTGTACACTGAAAGCAATGCATATAATTCGATAATGGTTTTAGATATACCAAGTTATTTAATTTTTTGAACTACCATAATATTGCGGTGAAAACATGATGTTGCCTCAAACTAGTAGTGGTATCATAATGTTAATAAGTAGTTTTTCTATATTTTTCTCTCCTCGCGACAAATACCATATGATGCCACATACACTTCAAGCGGTTTGGTGGTATTGGGAGTTTTAACTTCATTATGAATCATTCTATTTTAACTCCTGAGAGACATAAAATCTATTGATTACATTTCATATGAGTTGTTGGATCTAGGTGCTACAACATTTATTGTTTATAACATGTGCATTTTTGTTTTATGCTTTTGTTCTTTTCTCTAGCTCACAAGGGGCTTAATTGAAGATCCTTTTTCATCATATTTTAAAATACTCCCTTTTAAATATGTAAAATAGAAGATAGAAAGGGAATTAAAGAATATTAAACATGTGTATATAATACCTTGTATTATTCACATGGAATAGGGGACCAATACAGACCTCAAATTTTTTTTTATATAGAGAAAAAAAATAGAGTATACAACTAGTGGGTCACAGACATAATAGAAACCCAGCTTTTTTGAAAAGATACCCATTCCCATCAAAATGATTTTAAACTCATGTTTATTCTTTGTTGAGAATAAAAAAATATGGAAAAGACAATAATTCAATATTTTTAGTGCAAACACATAAAAAAATGCACACTCACACACAAGAAATACATGCTTTTTTTTTTAATTTAATTTCTATCCTTGTGGAAAATGCAAGCCACGGTTCACAAAACTTGACATCCAGGTCTTAAAACACCTACACTCTGAGTGATTCAAATTGTTGCGAGTGTCTTAGATAATTTTACACCTATATAAATATTGATATTTTCATTTGCAAACATAGAAGTGGTTGTTGTGTAAAAGAGGAAAAATATTCCTTGTAAATTAAGAGACCAAAACAGTAGAAAGTGACCTAATGGAAATGCGCACACATGATTCTATATAGATATAAATTTAGTGATATATGTTTTCAGGTGAATTTAATAACATTATAAATCTATCTATATCATCCAAAGTGCATTTTCAAAATAAAAAGGACTTCTATGTAGAAGCAAGATTCAAAGATTTTTGTAAAATGGAGGTTAAAACTTTCTCACTGTAAAATGCATGCCTAGGACTACTATGACCTCCAAATTGAATGATTCAAACTATGGAGTTTGTAATTTATCATTTTGATATGTTCAAACCTTTAGTTTTCTATTTTGAAACCAAAAGTTTTATGTTGTGCATAAAACATACAAACTTCCTTGTAAATGAAAAACAAATGCTTAAAAACACATAAAGGGAAAATACATGAAAATAGTGCATGATGAAAAATGAACACCCGAGGAAGAAAAATCCATGCATATTGTTGATAATTTACAACTGAGAAGTTACAGGACTTTGGATATGTCATAAACCCTAAAAATTATATACTAGGGTGATTTCTACCCATAATTTAGTACGAAAATTGTAGACCAAGATTATCTTGAAGGAGAATATGATGAAAAGGAGCACATAGATGTGTTAGACAAAGAATTCAAAGAAATTGAGCTAGATGTATAGGATAATGTTATCTTTATATGATGATATTGACCATTAGGATTAGGGTTTTTATTGTTGCATAAAACAATAGGATTTGGGTTTCTATTGCTGAATAAAACCATAAATCAAGCTTAGTAGAGCCTCCAAATATAAAAAGGTACACTCACACTTAAGAAATACATGGTTTTCTTTTAAATTGTAATTTTGTCCCTTGTGCAAAATTCACAACAAGATTCACAAAAATGTGCACCCGTGTCTTAAAACACCTCCAATTTGAGCGATTCAAGATTTTGAGGGTGTATTAGATAATTATACATATGTGTAAATATTTATATTTTCATTTGAAAACATAAAAGTGGTTGTTGTGTAAAAGTAGAAAAATTTGTCTTGTGAATTGAGAGACCAAAATAGTAGAAGGTTACCTAATGCAAATGCAAACCCATGCTTCTATATAGCTCCAAATTTAGTGATATAAGTTTTCGGGTGAACTTAGTAACATTATAAATGTAAATATATCATTTGTAGTCAATTTTCAAATGAAAAATGACTTCTAACTTGAACCTATATTGAAGACTTTTTGTAAAATCGACGGTAAAATTGTCTCACTGTAAAATGCACGCCTAAGACTCACATGACCTCCAAATTTAGTGATTCAAATTTCAAAGTTTGTATTTTATAGTTTTAAATCTATTTATACCTTTATTTTTTCATTTTGAAACCAAAAACCCCATGATGAACATAAAATAATAAAAACTACATTATAAATACAAAAACAATGTACGAAGGAAAAATTGCATAAAAATGCAAATGTAAATTTTGATAATGAATTACAAAATTGTTTGACTTATTGTTCTTGAATATTATTATTTTGTTTGTGAAATTATTCAACCTCTTTATATTTGACATATTTTCCCTTAGGTAGGTTTGGGTGCTCAGTAATATGAATGCTTCCTATTTCTGCATCATCTCACATAGACTACCAAAATTGAATTATAAAATTAAAATCCAAACTACTTACATTAAAAAATATTGTCGATAAAAGAGACCTTACTCTCATGGGAATGAAAATTGAGCCTTGTATAAATCTTCACCATGAATTATAACTATGGAAATGCTAAGAAACTAACATAATTCTTGACACTATGTTTGTTTTTCTAGGACAAATGCAATCTTTACAATAAGACAAACACCCTACAACATTATAATTGTAAGGCATCCATAAGACTATATTAATTGCATGTATTTGTGAAGTTCACAACAACATTCAAATCACCATGCAAAACTGAATTTCTACAATCTTCAACATGGTATGCTTAATCTTATTTTTGGGCATGTATGATAAATTGATAGGAAAAGTAGCATTTCTACACTGATAAAGAATTTTTGCCACCTTGATGATAGAAAAAACATAATGCTCACAATTCTTAACTAGTACAAGGGCAGTGTTGACTTTATAGGTGTTAAAGTTGTTATAGTTACTAACTAAGACATGTCAAGCAAGGATTGTTTATGAGGGATTACAGGTGGATCTTTGATAAACCCATTTAACAATATGACTCTTGGAAGATTTAATCCATTTGGGATCAACACCGTGAACTAACCCTATTCTCAATGCTAATCATGATGGGATTAGGCCTAGAATCCAGATGGAAATATGTACACTAAAAGCCCAACATTTACAATAGATTCAACCTACATAAAAATTGGCAAGTAAAAACTAATTGGTCAAAATTTATATTAGGTTGAAAAGGTATAAAATGTAGTGAAATAACACCTTTCAATTAGAGCTCACAAAGACCATAAATGAGATCATCCTATACACAATGTACAAGACTCTAGAAAGACAAAATTGGAATACCTTGATGAAATTATCTTGGTTTCAAGAATAATTTATTATGTATTGAATACGGCCAACTAGATGAAGGTGGAATCTCATTTGGCCCCTCAATCCCACCCTTGCATCACACTCAATTCCACATACCCAATCTATCTATTAGAAAATAATTGAAAGTAACATAGTATGATTCATGCATATAAGGTATAAAAAGAAAAATTAAACTTAAAATAAAGAAAGAATGTGTGTGCATATGTGTCGGTGCAAAGGAGCATTGACTACAATAAAAAAAAGGGTTAAATTGATATTGTTTTTTATTTTTTATTGAAGTATTCCATTAATACAAATATCATTATATTCTTATTTACAAGTTTCACTAACTGAGACCATTGGTTTAGCTACCATGTGTTCCTATTCTCTCCAAGCATCCTCATCTACATGCTCTACCCCAACCTCGATCATGGTTGCAGGTAGATGTGTTAGACAATGAATAGATCAACTTCTTATATCTAATAATCTAATTATTATTATTTATCTAACTCATGGTGGAACCTCAATTATGGTTGCAGGTAGATGAGTTAAATGGTTTACAATGTAAATGTTTCAGTTCCATTTTTTGGAAGGGGAAATAGAAATCATAGGGATGGTTCTAGTTTTTGGGTTCAATACCCTATATACTACATCTCTTTCCCATATTTTTTATGTACAATAGAGAAAAACCATGAGTTTAAAATCAATTTTTGAGAATGAGCATCATGTCAAATAAGATGAGTTTCTATTATGTCTATGACCCAGCTCTATTAAACTCTATTTTTTTCTCTCCATATAAAGACAAATTTGAGCCATGTCTTTATATGATCCCTAGTTTTAATCTTTGGAAATTATAATGTATCTATATAAATGTTTATTAGGCTGGTGGGTCGATATGTTGGGGCAAAGAGATTGTATTGATTTAGGTTAAAATGGTCGATGGTCAAACTATAATTGTTGGTTGTGATATGAGATGGATGAAAATGACGGAGGCCTATAATTCCATAAGAATTTTGTTCATGGTTATTAATCCAACCACAATTATGAAATTATTAGCATTGTGTATAACATATTATTTTGTGGTTGAGTGTTCCAAAATCCAATCATTGATTTCATATAAGAGGGTGCATGTGATATTCACATCCCATAGTTATTATGGAGCATGGGGATAATGTATAATCAACGTTTGGTGGAGTGAAAAATCAACTAGCTTGAGGAAAAAGAAATTTGTATGGCCAAACAAGATTTTTCTTTTCATGCATATTTTGGGTAGAAAGGGAGGAGTGGAGTGATAGGAATAGAACCAAACATGTTGTACTTAAAGGAAACCATGGTTTGGATATGTATTATGCTTATAAATAGGTATAAGAATGTAGTGTTTTTTCATGTTGACAAAATGGCTCAAAAGCCTTGTCGAGGATTGTATGAGCACTCCTAAAGAAGATGAGAGTTCCTGGAGCCCCCAACTAAGGTATTCCTATTTAACCAAGTGCAGTGGAAACCTTTATTAACAAATGGTATATCTTTAAATATCGTGAGTACAGAAGGGGGTACATTTCTTTGGTTGTGCAAGTTGTGGGGAAGAGAGCTGGAGGATTGGAACTATTGTGGGAGTAGAAGCTAGGTTTTTGGGTTGATGTTTGTGGAGAGTGGAAAACCAAGAGGTCCAGAACCTTATCTCAGGGGTGGCCTACCATTGAGAGAAAACAAACAATAATGCATATTGATGGGATTTCCATCCTTCATATTCATCTAGTTAGTTAATTACTAACTAACAAGTTCTCTGAAATGTTATTATGTTTATTTTTTTGCACAAATGGTTTATCGACCAACTAAATTCGAAGTCAAAGATATTGACGGAAAGTAAAAAAAAAAGAGGTCGAAGTCCGGGCGTGAGACGAGTAACTAGAGACTGAATGAAGGCCAACTACTAGTCAATTGCTAAACATGACTTCGATTCAACTGTAACAGAATCATGGGATTTGTAGGATTTGTAGCCAATGATATGAATGGATCTATAACCTTGTTATGGGAGCCAATCCTTAGGTTTTTTCCTATTATAAATCCTATAAAGAGGTGATTTGTAAGGTCGTAAAGGACAATTAATAAAAAAAAATGGTGTAATACACTTATGTAGGTTAATGCATGTGTAGGTATAGGTTGTTGGTCATGCATATTGAAGACGATTTGACTACAGGGTTTTTATTTCTTGTGAAAGAGGGTACGATGTCTATTGTGTCTTAGGTGTGGACCAAGGTTAGGCATGTAACCTTTTATTCTGATTTAATAAGACAAAAAAAGAGAATAATGCTCAATGGAATGTTGTTTTCTCCTAGTTAAGGGTTCCATGGTAAAATATCGGTGTAGTGTGTGATTTATTTTGGCATTTACATTCTGGATTAAATTCTTCTTCTCTTATACTAAGATTAGTCTGGAATTTCCTTTCACTTCCTTACATGTGATATCAGATCTTAGTTTGTCCATGACAAGTGAGTGTTAAGAGTGGTGGTCTGCTTTGGTGAGTATATTAGATCTTCATTTTCCAATGTTGAATTTGAGAACTAAACACTGGGTACAGTAAGAGTTGTAAGTAATAAATGTTATTAAAGATCATGGTCAATAATGGTGAGGAGTTCTAGAATAGAGATAGAAAGATTCAATGGAAAGAATTTTGAGCTTTGGAAGCTTAAATTGAAATATCTTCTTATGTATTGAGAACAATGGAAAACGATCTCTCTAGGTATGTAGCTGACATGCATGTTGACAAAGGAATGGGAGAAACTCAAAATAAGAGAAAGAAGTATTATTGGACTTTGTCTTGCAGATTCAGGGGTGCTAAATGTCTCGAGTGAAGATTCGACCAATTAACTGTGGGACAAGCTGGGAATATTATACCAATCAAAATCTTTGGTAAACAAGTTTTTTCTCAGAAAGAAATTGCATCTTCTGAGGATGAGTGATGGAAGTTCAATGACTGATAATTTCAAAGTGTTTAATATAGTGTTAAGTTAATTATCATTTGTGGATATTAAGATCACTCATGAGGAGAAGTGTATAAAACTATTATGTTCTTTTCCAAAATCCTAGGATAGATTAGTCATGGCTATTGGGAGAAATACAACCACATTAGGACTAGAGGACGTGGTTTCTTATCTATTTGTGGAAGAAATGAGGAAGAAGAACATGGAAGGAGCAATCAAAGATTCTTTGGTAGAGATAAAGGAAAATTCTGTGGTAGAAATTTCAAGTCGAAGGGTATATCTAAATACCCAGTTCAGTCAATGAGAATATGTTGGAAATACGATAAAGGTGGGCATTACAAAAATGATTGTACATTGAAGGAAACAAAATTCAGTGTTGGATCTAGTGAGAAGCAGTTGGTTGAGAGAAAGATGACCTCAGTCAAGGGAGGTGATGTGTATCTAGCATCGAACATACATAGTTAGATCAAGATGTTTGGTTTATTGGCTCGGGAGAATCCTATCATATGAAACCACATAAAGAATGGTTCTATGAGTATGAATGATATGATGGGGGTGATTTGTTCTTAGAGGATGACTCGAAAACCAAAATTGTTAGATGGGGAAGAGTTTGACTAACATTGTAGGATGGGAGGAAAAGAACCCTTCCAGGTGTACTACACATTTTGGGTTTGGAAAGAAAACCGACATTTGTCAGGAAGATGAGTGATTTAGGTGTGCATACTGTATTTCAAAAGGATTCATGCAAGATGTTCATAGGTTTGATGGTATTAATTAGAGGAGTTTAGATTGGTACCCTGTACAAGTTATTATGAAATGTCGACACGAATCAATGCAATAACATTATTGCTCCTGAAATCAACTTGAATATGATTTGACCCAAGTCGATTTCGAATCAACTAGACTCAACTTGAGGCAAGTCAGTTCAAACTAACTTGAAAAGACATGCTGAGATCAATTAAACCTGGATATGGAACAAGAGAAGGGGACACATTGGAGAAAAGCTATGGCAATTTTTTTTCCTGAATGTGATTTAGAAGTTGACTTTTGTGAACATTGCATATATGGGAAACAAAGTTGGGTGAGGTTCCCATCTGGAGCGATAAGGAAAAACGAGATTCTACAACCAGTGCATAGTGATGTGTTTGGCCTGATTACAATGCCTTCACTTGCTGGATCCCTATATTATGTATCCTTCATAGATGATTTTTTCAGGAAGACATGGATATATTTCTTGAGGAAGAAATCATAGGTTTTTTTATTTTTGAGATGTTTAAGGAGTTTAAAGATCTTGTGGAAAACCAAACAGAGAAAATGATTAAACTGTTGAGAAATAACAATGGTGGTGAATTATATGGAAAGGAAATTGATCAGTTCTGTAAGAAGTTTGGAATAGCATGCCAAAATACCACACCTTATAACCCACAACAAAATGGAGTTGTGAAGAGAGTGAAGAGAACGTCGATGCATAAGGCAAGCAACATGCTCAATGGTGTTGGACTTGCACAAGAATTTTGGGAGGAGGAAGTTGAGTCTACAGGATACTTGGTAAATATGTCTCCTTCGTCGGTGCTAGTTCACATGCTTCTAAAGGAGGTATGTTCTGGTTAGAAGCCTTCAGTGGCACACATCAAAGTATTTGGTTGTGATGAATTTTTGCATGTTCCCAAGAAAAAAGGAGAAAGATCGACAAGAAGGAAGTCAAATGTATTCTTATCAGATACAAAGGAGGGATGAAAGGATATAAGATCTGGGATCCTGCATGAAGGAGAAAAGTGTACAGTCGAGATGTGGTCTTCAGAGAAGTCGAAGGTAAATATAATCTAGAGGAAGTGGTTTAGACCGATAATAATATTGATGCAGTGTAGTTTGAACTAAGGAACGAAGAAGATGATTTAAATGAGTCAAAATAATATAAGGAAGAGGTGGATAATGTGACTTCGGTGATAAGGATGCTATAAAGAACAAGAAAATCATTTGAAAGGTATAGTCCACCCAAATTTTGTTCTACATTTTTTTTAACTTCCATCGATGATGAACCCAAGTTGGTCAATGAGGCAGTTGAATCAAAAGAGCGTAAACTCTAGAAGGATGCCATGGTCGAAGAGATGGAATCCCTGTACATGAATGAGACATGGGATTTATTCAAGTTACCTAGTGGAAGAAATTGCATCGATAGAAAGTGGGTGTTCAAGAAGAAGAAGAATTTTGTAGGTCAAGTCAAGAAGTTCAAAGCTTGACTCGTAGCAAAAGTTTATTCCCACGTTGAGGGAGTCAACTTCTGTGATATTTTTCCCCTGCTGAAAAACTAACTTCCATTAGAGTACTAATGTCTTTGGTTGCAACATTCGATCTGGAGATAGAACAGATGGATGTAAAAACAACGGTATTATATGGGGACCTTGAAGAATAAATCTACATGAAACAACCTGAAGGATTTGTAGTAAAGGGAAAGCAATAGTTCGTGTGAAAAATCAAAATATCCCTTTACAGTCTAAAGCAATCTCCAAGGATGTGGTACCATAAGTTTGACAAATACACACTTAGTTTGGTATTTATGTGAAGAAAAGATGATCACTGCATATATTCTAGGGAAATTTTTTGTCATTTCATATATGTATCTTTGTATGTCGATGACATGTTGTTGATTGGAATCAACATGGAATAAACAAAGGAGGTGAAGAAGCAACTCTCCTCCAATTTAGATGTGAAGAATATCAGTGCAACTAATTTCGGTCTAGGAATAGATATTAAGAGAGATTGAGATAATAGAAAGATCTGGTTGAATCAGATGAAGCATATTGTAACAATTATAAAGCATTTCAACATGAAGGATTGCAAATTGATGAAGGTTCCAATTCCTGTCAGAGCAAGGATTTCTCTTGTGTTGAAAAGTCAACAAGAAATGTGTGTCTAATTTTTTTTCCCTTAAATAAATTGGACAATAAATATTAATCTCTTATCTCCTAATTACTTGAAAATAGTTAACTGAAATGGAAAATCAGTTAGCTATAGGAAATTCGAGTTCAAAGGTTGACTGGTGGGACATCCATGTTGAATTAGTTTTAACTGAGTGATTTGAAGTTGTAACAGAGTTGAATTTGTAGTTATGTGAGTTGTGAAGTAGTTTAACTCAGTCAAGTGAGTTATGCTCAGTTGTACTAGTTGTAACTGAACTTACACTAGTGATAGATCAATGAATTAATTATTAATTAATTCACAATCAGTTATATCGCATGCAACTAGATATTTACTAATGTTAACTACATGCATGTTAGATTGAATGGAGCCCGAGTTGAGACAATACGTGAAAGGGATAGTTTGGGTATCAATTGTGAAATGAGTGAAGTGCACTCATGCAATCACACACACATTGGATGTTCCCATGAGGAATGTTCATCCTAGGCAAGAGGAATTCGAATTCATTTGCAGGTTTTCTATTAACAGGGATTGCATAGAGGAGGCAGGTTTTCTGGAGGCAGTAAATTGACATATGCATTTGTCAATTTTTGTATGACAGTCTGAGACAATTGTAGATTGTACCGAGAGATATTGGATTAGAGTTTTGTATGAGATTGTTTCATCATCCATAATATAAACACAATATATGATAGTGGGGATTTTAGCTTTACGCTTTCTCGGTAAAACATGTGTGTTATGTGTGAGTGATCTTTCTTCTTGATATTGCAATTGGCGATCATGTTTTAAATTTCGCAAGAATATTAGTAGAAGTGATTATGTATTTAAAAATTGCATATAATTTTTAGATAAGGGGAAGCCAGGAAATACATAATTTGTATTGAAATTTCTACATGGTATCAGAGCACAAAAGATTGCAGAAGTTGAGTTTATGACTAGATAGAGTTCAAATTTGCAGAAAGACTTTATTGGTGCTACAGCTGATTCAAGATTGAAATGGCGTTTAATGGCTTGAGTTTAGAGTATGCACTCAAGGGTAGCTTGAACTATATTTCTTGGAAGGATAGGATGGAGGAAGTACTCGAAGACAATGGCTTGAAGGAATTCATTGACATAGATGTTCCTAAGCCAGATGTTGGAGATGCTGCAAATATTGATGCATGGCAAAAGAAAGTGGCAAAGGCGAGGAGTATCTTGTTGGAGTGATTTTAAGACAACAATGTCTCAAATCTCCATGCGAAAGCCACACCATATGCAATGTCGAAGGCTTTGACATATCTATTCCAAAAAAACAACGACCATAGGAAATTGGCGCTCAAAGATAAACTCAGGAAGATCAAGATGGAGAAGAGCGAATCCATTCCAAAATATCTCACGAAGTTTGTCCAATGTTGGGATGAGTTGGGGACTGTGGGAATAAAAGTCATTGATGATGATTTGGTCAGATTGGTGCTCCTAGGACTTCCTAAGAGTTGGCACAGTTATCAAGACTCTATCAATGGAAGGGAAAAATTGGCAGTTTGGGAACGACTATGGTCGGATCTAGTGCATGAGGATTTCAGGTGGAACACCAGAGATGGCTTTTCATCAAAGAATGATGATGAAGAGGATTGTTTTTTGGATACTAAGGAAAGGAGAGGGAAGGGTAATAAATTCCATTCAAAATCCAAGTCTAAAGTCAAGAAGTTGGATTTGTCCAAAGTGAATTGTTTTCACCGTCATGAACATGGGTATCTCGCTACTAACTATCCACAGAAGAAGAAGAACAAGAAGATTGCTGGAGTTGTAGCTGGTGAGGCCCTTTCCTTGCAATTTGAACTTGAATTCTCCTTGATCGCATGCATGGCTTCAAGTGAATTGGGATCAGTTTGGTATTGGGATAGTGGTGCTTCCTTCCACATGGCAGAAGATAAGGACCTTTTTCAGTGACTTGGAGGAGAAAGATCTCAAAATGCATATAGAGATGGACGATGATGGATGATACAGTGTGACTAGCATTGGTACCATTACCTTTTAGAGGGTGTTACGTAAACCATTTCAATTTAAATATGTTATGCATGTTCCAGGTCTAAAGAAAAACTTGGTCTTAGTCGCAATGTTGGAGGACAGAGGCTATGATGTTGTTTTCACCAATGGAAAACCTTTCCTGCAACATAAAACAATGGTTCATGTCAAGAAGATAGGGATTCAAGTTAATAATATCTACAAGATGGAGGTAGATGGATGCCTTGCCATGATGGGCAAGGCATAAAAAGTGGTGAGCCAGGATGAGGGTGAATTATGGCACAAGTGATTGGGCCATCTTCATCATGGAGCCTTGAAAATCATGCATCAAATATCTATTGGACTTCCAATGGGAACACTTTCTCAGTTAGATCAATGCAAGGGTTGCACCATGGGGAAGTATGTAAAGTCAGCCTTCATGAAAAGGAGAACAATGCTTCGGTGATCCTGGAGAGACTTCACACAGACGTTTGTGGACCATTCTCAGTTTCTTCAACAACAAAAGATAAGTATTATGTTATTTTTGTTGATGAATTTTCTCGTTAATGATGGATATTCTTAATGTAGAAGAATGATCAAACATTCTCAAAGTTCTGTGAGTTTAAAGCATTGGTGGAGAAAGAGTTGGGGAAGCAAGTGAAGGATCTGAGGAGAGATAATGGTGGAGAATACATATCTAATGAATTCAAATACTTTTGTAGCAAAGAATGAATTCGAAGATAACTCATAGCACCTCATAAACCACAACAAAATGGGGTTGCGGAGAGGAAGAACACAACAATCATGGGTGCAACATGAGTGATGTTGCATGATTAGGGCCTACCAATGCATTTGTGGGTGAAATCATGGAACACCGTGGTTTATGTGAAAAATGATTGTCCTCATAGAGTACTTGGCATGAGTACATGTGAAGAATATTTCACTGGTAAGAAACCTGATGTTTCACATTTTAAGATTTTTGGCTCATTTGTTTATGTGCATGTGACCAAGGATGTTAGGAAGAAGCTAGAACCGACTGCTAAAGTTGGGATTTATATGGGGTACATAGAAACACCCCATAATTAACATGTGTATTTTCCAAATAGAAGAATGATTGTTGTGCGACAGGATATAAAATTTGATGACGGGAAAGCCATGCAGTTGTTGCTTGAGAAGGAGTTAGACTTGCATGCAGAGGAGGAACTGCTAGTTCCCAAAAATGAGTCTGAAGATGTGGATCAGCCACATGAGGGGGTTCATGGAGTGGAGGAATCCACTCAAGTAGAGTCATCCATCAGAAATGGAAAAAATCACACCACAGACGTTGATAGATTGAGACTAGATGTTGCACATAATGTAGGAGCCCCTACTTCACAGTGCAGACAGAGACAATATTCTGATCGATTTACTGAATACATGGCTCTCATGAGAAAATGTATTATAACTGAACCATATTCCTTTTAGGAAGTAGTACATGATCCCACTTGGGTTGATTCTATGGTGGAGGAGTATGACTCCATTGTAAAAAATAGTTCATGGGAAATTGTGCCAAGATCGGTCGACAAATCAGTGGTAGGTTCGAGATGGATCTACAAGGTAAAAAATGTTGATGATGGGAGTGTGGAGAAACACAAGGCCATGTTTGTGACCCAAGGCTTCTCACATATTGAGGGGATAGATTATGATGAGACCTTTGCACCTGTCACAAGGTACTCTTCCATAAGATCCATCCTTGAACTCTCAGCGCAGATGGGCTAGAGCATTCATCAAATTGATGTAAAAACTATGTTTCTCAATGGGATCATTGAGGAAGAAGTGTACATTGAGCAGCCAGAAGGTTTTGAGACTTTTGACAAGGCGTCACATGTGTGAAGACTCAAGAGAGCATTGTATGGGTTGAAGCAATCACCTCATGCTTGGTACACTCACATAGACAGCTATTTAACGAGACTGGGCTTTACCAAAAGTGAAGCAGATGCAAACCTATACCAAATTGTGGTGGAGGGTAAGATTTTAATCATTTTTCTTTATGTTGATGATTTAATACTGACTGGTGATGAGCAACTGATACACTCATGCAAGGAGTTCCTTGCAAAGGAGTTCGAGATGAAGGATTTGGTCCTTCTTCATTATTTTCTTGGATTGGAAATATGGCAGGGAGATGATGGAATTTTTGTGTCTCAAGGAAAGTATGCAAGGAAGATATTGGGTAAGTTTCACATGGAGGGATGGAAACCCATGGATAGTCCTCTTCCAGGAAACTGGAGGAAAGAGGATAATACTTCTGGAGAGGTAGTGGATGCTACTGTCTATCGATAGTTAGTGGGTTTGCTAACATATTTAGTGAACACGAGACCAGAAATTTGTTATGCGGTTAACTAGCTGATTCAAGCGATGGTTAAGCCTACCAAACTCTTTTGGAAGGCGGGTAAGCATGTCCTGAGATACCTGAGAGGCACATCTGAGTATGGCTTATGGTATAGATAGACGAATGATGTGAAGTTGCATGGCTTGATGGATGCATATTGGGAGGGCATCCCAATGGATAGAAAGAGCACATCAGGGGGGATCTTTAGTATGTGATCTACAGTTGTTTCTTGGTATAGCAGGATGTCGAGATCCATGGAAATGAGTTCTTCAGAAGAAGAATACATGGCAGCGAGTCGAGCTACATGTGAGCCTATCTAGATGAGAAAGATCTTGGTTGTCTTGTTTGGTTCTGATTTAGATCTGACAGTGATTCATTGTGATAATCAGAGTTGCATTAAACTCTCGATTAATCTTGTGTTTCATGATAGATCTAAGCATATAGATATCCAGTATCATCAACTTAGAGATTGTTTGCAGCAGAAGATCATGTTGATTCAGTACATTCCTACGAAAGATCAGGATGCAGACATTCTGACGAAGGCGCTCACCAAGAGAAAATTTGAATACCATAGAGATAGGATCGGGGTGAAGGATAATCCATTTATTGTTGAGAGGGAGTGTTGAAAAGTCAACAAGAAATGTGTGTCTAATTTATTTTTTCCCTTAAATAAATTGGACATTAAATATTAATCTATTATCTCATAATTACTTGAAAATAGTTAATTGAAATGAAAAATCAGTTAGCTATAGGAAATTCGAGTTCAAGGGTTGATTGGTGGGACATCCATGTTGAACTAGTTGTAACTGAGTGATTCGAAGTTGTAACAGAGTTAGATGTGTAGTTATGTGAGTTGTGAAGTAGTTTAACTCAGTTAAGTGAGTTAAGCTCAATTGTACTAATTGTAACTAAACTTACACTAGTGACAGATCAGTGGATCAATTATTAATTAATTCACAATCAGTGATCTCACATGCAACTGAAGATTTACAACTTTTAACTAGATGCATTTCAAATCCAGTAGAGACCCAGTTAAGCTAACAGGTGAAAGGGACAATTTGGCTATCATTTTTAATTTAAGTGAAGTGCACTCATGCAATCACACACACAGTGGATGTTCCCATGAGGAATGTGCAGCCTAGGAAAGAGGAATTTGAATTCATTTGCAGGTTTTCCATTGGTAGGGATTGCATAGAGGAGGCAGGTTGTCTGGAGACAGTAAATTGGCACATGCATTTGTCAATTTTTGTATGACAGTGTGAGACGATTGTATATTGTACTGAGATCTCTTGTATTAGAGTTTTATGTGACATTGTTTCATGATCCATAATATAAACATAATATATGATAGTTGGGTTTTTAGCTTTATGTTTTCCCGGTAAAACATCTGTGTTATGTGTGATTGATCTTTCTTCTTGATATTGTAATTAGTGATCATGTTTTAAATTCTGCAAGAATATTGGTAGAAGAGATTATGTATTTAACAGTTGCATATAATTGTTTGATCAGGAGAATCCAAGCAATACATAATTTGTATTGAAATTTCTACATGGTATCAGAGCGCAGAAGATTGCAGAAGCTGAGTTTGTGACTGGATATAGTTCGAATTTGCAGAAAGAGTTTCTTGGTGCTACAGGTGATTCAAGATCAAAATGGATTTCAATGGCTTGAGGTTAGAGTATGCACTTGAGGGTTGCTTGAACTATATTTCTTGGAAGGACAGGATGGAGGAAGTTCTCGAAGACAATGGCTTGAAGGAATTCATTGACAAAGATGTTCCTAAGATAGATGTTGCAAACGTTGCAAATCTTGATGCATGGAAAAAGAAAGTGGCAAAGATGAGGAGGATCTTGTTGGACGGATTATGAGACCACATTGTCTCAAATATCCATGGTAAATCCACACCATATGCAATGTGGAAGTCTTTGACGGATCTATTCCAAAATAGCAGTGACCATAGAAAATTGGTGCTCAAAGATAAACTCAGGAAGATCAAGATGGAGAACGGTGACTCCATTCCAAAATATCTCACGAAGTTTGTCCAATGTCGGGATGAGATAGGGAGTGTGGTAATAATAGTCATTGATGATGATTTGATGATATTGGCACTCCTAGGACTTCTTAAGAGTTGGCACAGTTATCAAGACTCTGTCAATGGAAGGGAAAAATTGGCAGTTTGGGAACGACTATGGTCGGATCTAGTGCATGAGGATTTCAGGTGGAACACCAGAGATTGCTCTTCATCAAAGAATCATGATGAAGAGGATTTTTCTTTTGCTACCAAGGAAAGGAGAGGCAAGGGGAGTAAATTCCATTCAAAATACCATTCCAAATTCAAGAAGTTGGATTTGTCCAAAGTGAAGTGTTTTCACTGTCACAAACGTGGGCATCTCGCTACTAAATGTCCACAAAAGAAGAACAACAATAAGATTGTTGGAGTTGTAGCTGGTGAGGCTCTTTCCTTGCAATTTGAACTTGAATTCTCTTTGATCGCATGCATGGTTTCAAGTGCATTGGGATCAGTGTGGTATTTTGACACTTCCTTCCACATGACGGGAGATAAGGACCTTTTTTAGTGACTTGGAGGAGAAAGATCTCAAAATGCATATAGATATGGGTGACAATGGACGATACAATGTGATTGGCATTGGTACCATTACCTTTCATAGGGAGATAGGTAAACCATTTCAATTGAAATATGTTATGCATGCTCGAGGTTGAAGAAAAACCTGGTATCAATTGCAATGTTGGAGGACAGAGGCTATGACGTTGTTTTCAGTGATGGAAAAGATTTCCTACGACATAAAACAATGGTTCAAGTCAAGAAGATAGGGATTCGAGTTAAGAATCTCTACAAGTTGGAGGTAGATGATTGCGCTACCATGATGGGCAAGGAAGAAAAAGTGGTGAGTCAGGATGAGGGAAAATTATGGCAGAGACGATTGGGCTATCTTCATCATGGAACCTTGAAAATCATGTAGCAAATATATACTAGACTTCTAATGGGAACACTTGCTTAGTCAGATCAGTGAAAGGTTTGCACCATGGGGAAGTATGTAAAGTCCACCTTTCATGAAAATGATAACTGTGCTTCGGTGATCCTGGAGAGAGTTCACACAGACGTCTGTGGACCATTCTCGGTTGCTTCAACAACAAAACATAAGTATTATGTTATTTTTGTTGATGAATTTTCTCGTAAATGGTGGATATTCTTCATGCAGAAGAAGGATCAAACATTCTCAAAGTTCTGTGAGTTTAAAGCATTGGTGGAGAAAGAGTCGGGGAAGGAAGTGAAGGCTCTGAGGAGCGATAATGGTGGAGAATACATCTCTAATGAATTCAAAGACTTCTACAACAAAGAAGGAATTCAAAGAGAGCTCGTAGTGCCTCATAACCCACAACAAAATGGGGTCACGAAGAGGAAGAACATAACGATCGTGGGTACAACATGAGCGATGTTGCATGATCACGGCCTACCAATGAATTTGTGGGTGAAAGCATGCAAAATTATGGTTTATGTGAAAAATCGTTGTCCTCATAGATTACTTGGCATGAGTACACCTGAAGAATCTTTCATTGGTAAGAAACCTGATGTTTCACATTTTAAGATTTTTGTCTCATCTATTTATGTGCATGTGACCAAGGATGCTAGGAAGAAGCTAGAATCGAATGTTGAAGTTGGGATTTTTGTGGGGTACACAGAAACACCCTATAATTATCGTGTGTATTTTCCAAACAGTAGAATGACTGGTGTGCGACGGGATATAAAATTTGATGAGGGGAAAGCCATGCGATTGTCGCTTGAGAGGGAGCTAGACTTGCATACAGAGGAGGAACTACTAGTTCCCAAAAATGAGTCTCAAGATGTGGATAAGCCACATGAGGAGGTTCATGGAGTGGAGGAAGCCACTC
>SNQJ01S0031990.1:26579-43516 GCA_010110895.2 Picea sitchensis
GTGTGTGTGAGAATAGGTTTTGCAGTCCGTGGGATCATCGGATGCTATAAATATATAATATAGGTAATTGAGATAAACCATTCAGAGAATCGATGGCTTGTATTAATCCCTTTTAGAATGTGTGTGAAGATAGGTTTTGGAGTCCGTCCGATGCTATAAATATATAATATAAGGAACTGAGATAAAACATTCAGATAATATGTGTTGAGATTCAATTTGCATATTGATGGTGTCAGATTCGGTCATGCCTACTCCTCCACGGACTCTCAGACGAGGTATGTAATGGAATGGTTTAAATGGAATGGTTTTGTCTATGATGTAATGCTCCTCATCAACAAGTCAACAAACCCACCAAATCAACTAGTGAAATCCTGAAAGTAGTGATATTTGTATTTTTAAAGATAAGAAACTCGTAGTTTTCAATAATCCCACATCCCATTATCATAATTATAACTATACTCTTGGAACAATTAACTAGTTCAACTTACATGCTCATCCATGAGTACAACATATATTAAGAGTAATGGTTTACAAGAGCAATTTCATAATCAACAAGTTTATAATATATTCAATGTGCAAGACCACTCTATTGTTTTGGATTAGGTCAACGTGTATCTCCTTCTCTACTATTGGATATAAGCATGTAAACCAATATCTGTCATGGAAGGTACATCCAAGTTCTTAGCCTTCATCAATTCCTACAAATACTTGTAATTCAACTATTTATTTAAATACCAACATCCCATTATCATAATCAAACAATTTAAGTAATTCAATTACCCATCCATGACAAATACTTGCAACTCAAGGATTTAGTTAAATACCAACATCCCATTATCATAATAATAACTATATTCTTGAAACAATTTAACTAATTCAACTTACATGCTCATCCATGAGTACAACATATGACTAGCACTGGTTTCCACAAGTATTCCAAAAGCAATTCCATAATATCAACAAGTTTATAATATGTACCCAATGTGCAAGACCACTCTATTGTTTTGGATTAGGTCAACATGTATCTCCTTCTCTACTATTGGATTCAAGCATGTAAACCAATATTTATCACGGAGGCCACATCCAAGTACTTATCCTTCATCGATTCCTACTAATACTTGCAACTCAATGATTTAGTCAAATACCAACATTCCATTATCATAATCATAACTATACTTTTGAAACATTTTAACTAATTCAACTTACATGCTCATCCATGAGTACAACATATTACTAAAAATGGTTTCCACAAGATTTCCAAAAGCAATTTCATAATCTCAATATGTTTATTATGTACCCAATGTGCAAGACAAATCTATTATTTTGGATTAGTTCAGCATGTATCTCCTTCTCTACTATTGGATTCAAGGATGTAAACCAATATTTGTCATGAAGGATACATCCAAGTACTTAGCCTTCATCAATTCCTACCAATATTTGCAACTCAATGATTTAGTCAAATACTTACAATCATACTAGATAATTACAACTCTTCAAGGGAGGAGAAGTGAATAAATTTTGTGGCTATCGTCATCTACATGTAAGTAAAGTATTTAAACAATTTCACAACTTACCAACTCAATATTATGAGTACATCCCATTCTTTAAGTAGGAGGGAGGAAATACATATTCATAGAGTTCTAAATGATATAGGTTTTCAATCAAGAAGCACGATATATGAATTAGAGGTACACAATTCTACCTTTTGAAACAATCTTCAACCATTTTATCCAACATTCAACTAGCAAATTTGTAGGAACAACCATTTGGATAAGAACTTTTATCAAATAATTGGCACAAAATAACCTATAGCTTTGATAAACCACTGATATATCCTAAATTAAGATGTGGGTCCTGGAGCTATTTGGGGAATGTTTTCATTTATATGATTAGCATATCTATACCAAAAATCATACAAACCAACATCATGGATTGCGACAAAAATACAAATCTTAGAAGAGTTTCTTTCACATGCATGTGATTGAGAACTTCTAAAATAACTTTGATAAAGAGTGAATATCTCCAACATGCCAATATGGGTCCTTGAGATATTAGGTGAGCATATCCATACCCAACTAGGACTACTTGATGCAGGAGCATCATTGGAAAGAGCACAGAGGTGGGACCACTCAACACGTGAGAGTTCTTCCAGAACTTCAACGTGGGTAGTTACAACCGATTTCAGAATCTGCCTCCACTCAACACCGGAATTCACCTTTGGAGGCACACTTGAACCAGTGTCGAATTTTACCCTTTGAGGCAAGTTTTTGAAATTGTAAACAGAGCAGGCGTTTCCACTTCGGCTCTGGAATGTGACTAAACTAAGATAGAGTAGGATGAATTTTAGAATAGGCAAGTAGCCAAGGGAAACCCTAGAAGCATTTTTGAGTTATGTAGAAGTGTGTACACCCAGTTAGAGAGAGCGGTAATACAGAGAGGAATTAGCTGTAAGAGAGAACTGTGAGTTAGCAGGAGATCTCAGTGTTTTGAATTACTGTAATTTTGAATGTATTCTGTAGCCATTGGGCACTAGTGAATAGAACATAATGGAAAATTGATCCAAATGTATGGTGTGTGGACTGTGTGCATTTTCCTGTCATTTTCTATTTACATGAACAAGTGGATGGAATTGTGAGTTTTTCGAGTTTCAATTGTTTCTCTTCATTGGAAGCTCTGCAAGGTGTGCATCAATCCAGAGAGGAATGTAAGAAGATTAGGAGGAATTTCTCTGCGAGAAATACCATGTATATGAGTTATCGAAATCCCTCAAATGCAAGGAGTGCGCGGGAAATCGAAGTTTGAACCTGGCAAAACTCAGGAGGGATAACGCTTCAAAAAGTGTTATCGAGATCCAGGAACTCATTCCCTGGAAGGAACGAAGACCGAGTCTTCGAAGAATTAGAAAATATTCTAAGTCTAAAGTGAGTAAAATCTCAAGAGGAAGAATGTCGTCGAGTGTTGGATTGCAGCGGAAGATCCCACAGACCATCCGATTTGAGGGAGAAGTGCAGGATTTAATGCTGCATAGATCCGGGAGGGGAGATCCCGAAGATCCGAACAGACGGTGGAGAGTACATGAGGAGAAACGTTGAAACCCCGCTAGCCGTTGGATAAGGTGGAGCTGCGAGAAGGTTAGCGGCGAGGGATTTTTGATGTCCAAAGCTCAGGAGGAATAGTGACTATCAATCTCAAATAGATCCAAACCATTGGTCCATTCTGCAATTTCGGGTATCACGAGTTGGAAGGACAGAGGTCCTTGTCTCCCAAAATCCTGAATCGCGAAATAGAGAAATAGTGAGGTCGGATGTGGACCGTAGATCTTAAGGATTATTGTGAGTTGTTGATCGAATGCTGAGGTATTTCGACAACCAGGGATTCCAAGGAGTAGAGATATCCCTTATGCCCAGATTTCGCAAAATGAGAAAATCTGAAAGAATAGGCACTGGGACATTTCAGCATTACGGAAACCGAGGATTCCAAGGAATAGAGATATCCCTTGCATTCTGATCTCGCGAAACGTGAAAACCCGAAGGAATAGGTGCTGGAATATTTCATCATTTCGGCAACCAAGGGTTCGAAGGACGAAGGGATGGGACGCTTGACTTGTGAAGTCCCAGTCCATGATATTCTGACATTTCAGCGACCGAGGATTTGAAGGACAAAGGACAGGACGCTTGACTTGTGAAGTTCCGGTCCACGACAAGCGCCCTTTTTGGTTTAGCGCAAGGTCACGACTCTTGGTCGTGTGTTGTGGGAGCTCACGCTAGGTGCTTGGAAAATCCAACTGAGCATTTGTGGGGGACCTGTGTGTTCATTCGAAGGATTTCAGTTTGGAACCAGAAGAGCCACTTCGGCTCTTGAATCAGAAGATCTTGACCGGGAGGTCGCGCAACCCTTAAGAGGGATAGGGGGTCTGCAATAGGTGGTATCAGAGCCTCAGTTTTTTGTCTGTAGACTTCAGGCAAACAAGGAAAAGAAGGAGATAGAGAACTTGTATATGTACTCTGTGTGTGACTGATAGTCGACATAATGCCGCCAAGAAGACGAGAGCCGCCTTTAGCCAACCATGCTGTAGAGAGGGAGATGCGAGAGCTTCGTGCCTGATTGAAAAAAATGGAAGCAGCACAGAGAAGAGCACCTGACGTTGGGGATGTTAGTGATGCAGAAAGTGAAGAGGTTGATGTTGAAGAAGTTGTAGGAGAGGATGTTGTAGAAGAACAGTTGTTGAGAGAAGTTTCCATATTGGGAGGCAGAGCTAAGATAGAGGTCCCCGTGTATGAGGGAAATCTAGATGCTGAAGAACTGTTGGACTGGATAAGGTCCATGGACAAACACTTCGACTATGAAGATGTCGATGAGGAGAAGAAGTTGAAGCAGGCAGTCACCAGGCTAAAAGGGCATGCAACACTGTGGTGGGAGGAACTGCAGGCTGAGAGAATAAGTAAAGGCAACATGAAGGCTAAGTTCATACCCAAAGACTACCAGATCAATCTGTTCAAGAAGCTACAGAACCTGAGACAGAAAGGGATGACAGTCAAGGAGTACACCGAGGAGTTCTACTGGTTGAACATTAGAACTGGACAAAGAGAGACAGATGAAGAAAGAGTCTCCAGATATATAAATGGCTTGAGCTATGAAATCTAGGACAAGCTTAGCATGATGTCAGTGAGGACTATGGAAGATGCTTATCAGTTTGCATTGAAGGAAGAGGAGAAGCTGGTCAGAAAACAGAACCAGCAAGGAAGAGGTAAAATCTCGATCCCAAGCAAAAGAAAATGATTTAACCATGACAGAGCACATCAGTCTAAGGACGAGGCTGAGAAACCACACAATCACTCAGAATGAGGAAGAATTTCATGAGGGAGACAGAGTGGTGGAAGAAACTCTTCTAGAGGAAGAGGCAGAGGAGGAGTAAGGTGCTATAACTGTGGAAAGATAGGGCACATGTCTTGGGAATGTCCCGAGAAGAAGAAGGAAGGAGGAGAAGCTCACATTTCAGAAGCACAATGAAGAGATGTTGAGGTAGAAGGGGCAGAGGATGGAGCATCCCTGATGTTGAGAAAAGTCTCTTAAAACCAGAGGCAGAAATTGAAAAACCAGTACAAAGAAACAATCTCTTCAGGACAGCTTGCAAGACTAAGGATAAAGTATGCAAGGTGATCATTGATAATGGGAGTACTAACAACCTAGTATCTACAGAGATGGTGAAGAAATTGGAGCTGAAGATAACTGCACATCCAAGGCCATACAAAGTCTCATGGCTGCAAAAAGGACACCAGGTAATGATCACTAAACAATGCCTGGTTGAAATTAAAATAGGAGGATATAAAGATGCAATCCCATGTGATGTAATCCCCATGGACGTATGCAACATTTTGTTGGGAAGACCATGGAAGTTTGAAAAAAATGTCATTCACGATGGAAGGAAGAATACATATACATTGGAGAAGAATGGTAGGACACATATGTTGCTTCCAATGGAGGAGAAGAGAGCGAAAGAGGAGAACAACACAAGCATACATATCATGAGTGGGAAGGAACTCTTGAAATAATTCAAGGAAGAATAGGAGATGTAGTTCGTTGTGGTGAGGAAGCCCAGAGTCATCCTTACGAGTACATCAATGGATGATTTACCTGAAGAAGTTAAGGAGTTGTTAGATAATTTTGTTGATATAGTGGTGGATGAGCTGCCAAACTCATTGCCTCCCATTAGGAGTATCAGTCATCATATTGACTTGATACCAGGAGAAAGCCTACCGAACAAGGCAGCGTACAGATTAACACCTCAAGAAAATGAGGAGGTAAAGAACCAAGTCCAAGAATTGTTGGATGAGGGTTTGGTCAGAGAAATTTTTAGCCCATGCGCAGTACCAATTGTGTTAATCCAAAAGAAAGATGGAGGATAGAGAATGTGCATAGACTCGAGAGCCATCAACAAGATCACCATCAGGTACAGATTTCCTTTACCAAGAATGGATGACTTAATGGATTTCTTAAGTGGAGCAAATTTCTTTTCTAAGATAGATCTGAAAAGTGGATATCACCAGATCAGGATGAGAGAAGGTGATGAGTGGAAAACAACCTTTAAGATGAATGAAGGTCTGTATGAGTGGCTAGTTAAGCCATTCGTCTTAACGAATACCACAAGCACTTTTTTATGAGGTTGATGAACGAAATTCTAAAAGATTTCATTGGCAAGTTTGTGGTTGTATATCTAGACAATATACGAATCTTTAGCAGGACTAAAGAGGAGCATTTGAGGCACCTAACACTAGTAATGAGGAGGCTACAACAGGATAAAATGTTGATCAACTTGAAGAATTCCTCTTTTATGAAGACATAACTCATTTATTTGGGTTTCATGATCTCTTCGAATGAACTGAAGATGGATCCAAAGAAGGTGAAAGTGATCAGAGAATGGTCGTCACCAAGGAGAATGTTCGAGGTAAGGAGCTTTCATGGTTTAGCATGTTTTTATATAAAGTTCATTAGAGACTTCAGTGGGATTTGTGCACCCATGATGGATACAGTAAAGAAGCGGCACAAGTCTTTTAAATGGACAGAGTAGGCCGAAAGAAGCTTCAATATACTAAAGGAGAAGATAACACAACGACCAATTCTGGTCTTGTCGAATTTTGGGAAGACATTCTAGGTAAGATGTGACGCAAGTGGAGTTGCAATAGGAGTAGTTCTGAATCAAGACAATCTGCCTGTTGCCTATTTCAACGAGAAGTTGAATGAGACAAAGAAGAAATACTCCACATATGGCAAGGATTTATTTACCATAATTCAAGCATTGAAGAAATGGAGGCATTATCTTGTCCCGTAAGATTTTGTCTTCTACAACGATAACCGGGCTTTACAATTCATAACCCGACAAGAAAAACTGAATCAGAGGCATGCAAAATGGGTTGAATTTATGAAAAAGTTTACTTTTGTCATAAAACATATTGTTGGGAATACTAACAAAGTTGTTGATGCGTTAAGCAGGAGATGTTTAATTCTACAAGAATTCTAGGTGGAGACCTTGAGGTTTGAACACCTTAAGGATATGTATTGTGATGATACATATTTCAAGGAGGCCTATGAAGCATGTACAAGCCCTGTACTAAGAGATAGAGGTCAGTGAATAGAGTATATGGTTCAGGAAGGATTGTTGTTCAAACGAAATCAATTTTTCATACCAAGATGCTCAACGAGGGACAATATTCTGAAGGAGAAGCATAGTGGAGGATTGGTTGGACATTTTGGCCACAATAAAATGTTTTCACAGTTGACTAGTTCATACTATTGGCCAAGTATGAGAACAGAGGTGATACAATTTGTGAACAAATGTAGGATCTACCAACATGCAAAGGGGAAAAGACATAACACTGGACTGTATCAACCATTGCCAATACCAGAGAGCCCTTGGGATGCAATAAGCATGGATTTCGTGTTGGGATTGCCAAGAACAAAAAGGGGATTTGATTCCATATTTGTGGTGGTGGATAGGTTTTCAAAGATGACACATTTCATCCAATGCCAGAAGACCAGTGATGCAAAACATGTTGCAAATATGTTTTTTAGAGAAGTTGTGAGACTTCACGGTCTACCCAGGAGCATTATCTCAGACAGAGACACAAAATTTGTTGGTCACTTTTGGAGGACGTTGTGGAAGAAGATGGGGATAGATTTGTCATCCAGCTCATATTATCACCCTCAGATAGATGGGCAGATTGAGGTGGTAAATAGAAGTTTGGGAAACTTATTGAGAAGCCTGGTTACTGAACACCATAACCATTGGGATCAGATTCTGCCACGACTCACCAAACAGGAGAAATGGAAGGAGTCCATTCCAAATAATCTATGGAATTCAACCCAGTGGAGTGTCTGAGTTGAGAGACTTGGAACAAGGTGAGATCTGGAGCACTGGAGCAGAGGATTTTGCTGTAGAGATGGAGAGACTCCATAGCCAGATCAAAGGACAATTGGAGAGTTCTAATTAGAAATACAAGCACAGAGATGATCAACATCGCAGGGAAATTCAATTTGAAGTGGGAGATCAGGTCTTAGCACATCTTAGGAAGGAAGGATTCCCTAGGGGAACATACAACAAGTTGAAGATGAAAATAATAGGACCCTGTAAGATCTTGAGGAAGTTTGATGCAAACACCTATGAGATTGAGCTTCCAGATGGTGTGGGCATTTCACACATATTCAATGTCTCATACCTGTACCCTTACAGGAAAGACGACACAGAAAGATCAAAAGATCAAGGAAAGATTCAGTGGGAGAAGCAGATGCTTGTGGAAGAGAAGCTACATATGGAGAGGATTATGGATTAGAGGATTGGCAAGAAGACCAGGAGGAAGACTTATTTTGAATATCTAATCAAATGGAAGGGACACCCAATAGAATATGCCAGTTGAGAAAACAAGGCTGCTATCCAGAAGTAGGGAAAGTTAGTAGAGGAGCTCATGGACAAGAGTCCATGAGTTTTTGTCAATGGGAGTATGATGCAGGAGCATTGTTGGCAAGGGCATAGAGGCGGGAGCACTCAACACGTGAGAAATATTCCAAAACTTCAATGTGGGCAATTACAACTGATTTTGGAATCTGCCTCCACTCAGTGCCAGAATTCACCTTTGGAGGCACGCTTGAACTGGTGCCAAATTTTACCCTTTGAGGAAAGTTTTTGAAATTGTAAACAAAGCAGGAGTTTCCACTTCGGCGCTGGAATGCGAATGAACTAAGATAGTGTAGGATGAATTTTAGAATAGGCAAGTATACAAGCAAAACCGTAGAAACATTTTTGAGTTATGTAGAAGTTTGTACACTGAGTTAGAGAGAGCAGCAATACAGAGAGCAATTAGCTGTAAGGGAAAACTGCGAGTTAGCAGGAGATATGAGTGTTTTGAATTACTATAGTTTTGAATGTATTTTGCAGCCATTGGGCACTTGTGAATATAACAAAATGGAAAATTGATCCAAATGTATGGTGTCTGGACTGTGTGCATTTTCCTGTAATTTTCTGTTTACATGAACAAGTGGATGGAACTGTGAGTTTTTCTAGTTTCAATTGTTTCTCTTCATTGGAAGCTTTGCAAGGTGTGCATCGAGCCATAGAGGAACGTAAGGAGATCGTGAGGAATTTATCTGCGAGAAATACCGTGTATCTGAGTTATCGAAATCCCTCAAAGGCAAGGAGTGGACAGGAAATCGAAGTCTGAACTAGGGAAAGCTCAGGACGGATAACGCCTCAAAAAGTGTTATCGAGATCCAGGAACTCATTCCCTGGAAGGAAAAAAGACCGCATCTTCAAAGACTTAAAAATCTTCTAAGTCTGAAGTGAGTAAAATCTCAGGAGGAAGAATTTCGTTGAGCGTTGGATCATGGTGGATGATCCCACAGACGGTCCGATTTGAGGGAGAAGTGCAGGCTTTATCGCTACATAGATCCAGGAGGGGAGACCCTGAAGATCTGAATGGACGGTGGAGAGTCCTTGAGGAGAAACCTCGAAACCTCCCCAGCCATTGGATAAGGTGGAGCTATGAGGAGGTTAGTGGTGAGGGATTTTTGATGTCCAAATCTCAGGAGGAATAGTGACCATCGATCTCAAATAGATCTGGACCATTGGAAATAGTGACAATTGATCTCAAATAGATCTGGACCATTGGCCCATTTTGCATTTTCGGTACCGAAGCTGATAATGTAGTGCCCCTTTGTCTCCAAAATCCTCAATCACTTAAATAGCTAAATAGCTAGGTCAGACGCTGGACCATAAATCCTGTGGATTATTAATGAAGTCGCTGATTGAAATTCACCAAGCATTTCTGCGATTTTGGCATTTCAACATTTTGACATTTCTAAACTAATGGATTCCAAGGAGCAAAGATATCCATTGTACTCTAATTTCGCGAAACGCGAAAACCAAAAGAATAGGTGCTGGGACATTTTGGCATTCCTAATAACCAGGATTTCCAAGGAACAGAGATATCCCTTACATTATGATCTCGTGAAACGAGAAAACCCAAAGGAATATATGCTAGAATATTTTAGCATTTCAACAACCGGGGGTTCGAAGGACGAAGGGACGAGACGCTTGACTTGTGAAGTCCTGGTCCATGATATTCCATCATTTCGACGATCGGGGATTTGAAGGACAAAGGGACATGATGCTTGAATTTTGAAGTTCTGGTCCACGACAAGCGCCCTTTTTGGCTTAGCGCAAGCTCACAACTCTTGGTCGTTTGTTGTGGGACCTCACTCTTGGCGCTTGGAAAAGCCAACTGACCATTTGTGGGGGACTTGTGTGTTCATTCGATGGATTCCAATTTGGAACTTGAAGAGCCACTTTGGATCCTGAATCAAAATATCCTGACCTGGAGGTTGTACAACCCTTAAGAGGGATAGGGGGTTTGCAGCACTACTCTATACCAAAACTCACTCTATCCTAGATAGTATATTGGGAGATAATGAAAATTATTGAAAGGAATTTCTTCACATGTCAAAAATAAAATCAACATAGAATTTCATTCCATCATTTTAATAAACCTATGGAAATCAACCTCACATTACATGCATGCCTAAAAACAATCACTCTCAAGAAAAATCACTTTCTTTACTAATAGTATTTCAATTAATGGCTTCCTCAGTTGAAAATCATGAAAGTTGAAATGTGAGTGGTTGTAATCACATACTTTTCACTTTGTAATTTTCTTACTTCTTGTCGAGCCTCAGTATCTAACTTTTTCTTTTTAGTTGAAGGCTCTTTTGGATAATCTTCTTCCCTAGGATCATCCACTCCATTTCATTGTGTGTCTTCCTATTTTGAAGTATCCATTGTGATGTCTTCCTCCATGTTATCTACTTTCTTTGCAAGTGTCGATTGGTGTTACTACATGACTTGTTGTACCTCTATCCAATAATATTTGTTAGCTAACCTTTAATTTTGTTCATCAACATGGTGAGTATATGATTCTAATCCAACTAAAATTATCATGTTATAGATCAATTTTAAGGTATCATATGGCTAGAAAACATCTTCTTCAAATCGAAAAAGTTTTCAGCATATCCTCTACAATGGTAAAATCATTTCTTATTTTAACAATGAATGTTGAAATCCATGCTAGTAGTGCAAAGGATGTCCTTTTGTTCATAGAAAAAATGTTCAAAATCAACATTTAGTCTTTGCCTAATATTTTTCAAAGAAAATATTCTTGGACTTAGATAAACTAAAATATTATAAGGATTTTATTATGAGCCATAAATCCTCAAAATTTTATGATCTTGTGAAATATAGCCATCACCAAACTTGTATTGATGAATAATATGTAGATAATGTTAAAATTAATGATAAGGACTAGGTGGAACTTCACTAAATAAAAAGTGTAAAACACCATCATAAAGTCATCAACATAATTTTTAAAACTATTTTTAAGACTTTGGTAGTTTATAGTCTGAGTCCATTCAAATACTAGGAACAATCTTCCTTCTTTGTCTTCCTTTTCTTTAACATGAGGTGTTGGAAGAAATATGATTGATAATGAAGAAGAAGACAAACTAAATAAGGATGATGCCTAAAATTTTTCATGTTTTAAAATTGAATAAGTTTCTCATGAACTACATCAAATAAAAAAACTAGCATAGTTGAACCTAACTCATTGACTTAATTTATAAACAAACCCTATAATTTTTCCATCCACAAGACTATAATTTTCATATCCCAACAATATGCACACCATTGATATTATGTCTTTTACTAGTTGTTTGAATAAGGAAGTCTCTAATGAAAAAATTTGTTTTGGTATACCGTTTTCTTCTAGTAATAACAATGTAAAAAAGTAGTAATAACAATGTAAAAAAGTATTTATTATGTTCCATTTTTAATGTATTATTTACATTTTCGAGTTGCTCTTCATCAATTTTGTGTTGAACTACTAGTAGTGATATGATATTTAAGAAAAAAAGCTACTTGGAAAATAGAATGGAGTTTTTTCTAGCCAATTTTTTCTTTTACTATTTCATTTTGAGAATTATAACACTTACCACATATCTTAACAAATTCTTGGAAACAAATAGTATATGGTACGATAACCTGTAAAAGACCATATTCCGAGATTTGGAGCTCATATTATTTCCATAAAATAATAATAGGGATTTTCTATGAAGTTCCTAGCTAAAGCAGTCTCGACTACATCCTTATCTTTGACAATAAAATATTTGAAGGAATTTTTTTCTTAACTTGGTTGTTGAACATCTTTCAGTCATTTTCTCGGAGCCATGTTTTAATTTCCTATCTCGTTTTAAGGCCCTTTTTATTTAATTTTATTTCATAAATAAATAGAGATGAATTAAAGTACCTTTATGATTCTAGAATATTTCAATAGCACTTTATGTACTCTACCATGCTCTTTTTCATTAGTAACATGTTAAATATAAGGTTATTTTCCCTCGAAGAGAAGTTGTCTTTTACTACAAAATTATCAACTATGTGTCTATATTAAACAATATAATTAAATTATAATCCGCAAAACCACATGTTAGAAGCTAATTTGATTAGAAATATGACGTGTACTAACTTATTTAGAGTTATCAACTACGAAAATATAATGGCAGGAGTTATGTGACATGAAAACCATAAGTGGTATAAGGATGATTATTGTCACAAAATGTAGGGAAATTTCACACTAATCATAATAGAAGAGAAGAATAATTTAATCAAGAATCTAAATGACATAGGCAATCACATAATACACCGAGATTTTACTTTGGAACCCTTAATCGGGATAAACCAACATTCCTTTGAGTGTTCTTCCCCTTTTTTGTATTATTCAATTAGAATAAAAGGTTACATGCCTAACCTTTGTCCACACCTAAAACACAATCAACATCATACCCTCTTGCAAAGGAAAGAACAACCCTGTAGCCAAATAAGCTTACATATGCATGACCAACAACCTATACCTACACATGCATTAACCTACATAAGTGTATTACATGATTTTTTTTATATTCATTAGCCTTTCATCCTTACAAAACACCGCTTTTTAGGCTTTAGAACAGGGAAAAAACTAAATATTGGCACCCAAAACATGGTTACAGATCCATGCATATCATTGGCTACAAATCCCACAAATATCAGGATTCTGTTACAATCAACTCCAAGTCAAGTTTATTAGTCGACTACCATTCACCCTTCATTTAGTATCTAGTCGATCGTCTCATGCTCGCACTTCCACCTATTGTCGGTTGACTTGTCATTGATATATTTCACTTCGAATTTACCTGGTCGACATCCTTGACCTTCGACTTGTTTTTGATCCACCTCGACCTTTGACCATAATTCGATCTACCTCAACTTGACTTTCACTGCAAAGAATATAACAACCAAACATTATCCCACTTGTTGTCTTCTTTGTTGAAACACGAGATTCCATAGCTTTCATTAACAGACCCGAGGAACAATTCTCATTGCCTCTCTGCACGAAGAGAACTTCACAACACTCATAGGCTTGGTCAATGAGTCTGCTATGGTTTCCAACATGTCTAATTTCTCCAATAGCACCTTGTTACTCTCCACCATATATATTATGAAATGGTATTGTACATCAATGTTCTTAGTCTTTGAATGATAAGCAAGGTTCGTTTCCAGAAATATTTCACTTTGAGTGTCACAAATCACCTTCATAGCTCTTTGCTCAAACTCAATTCTTGAACACAACCTTTGAATCCATACAACTTATTTTCTTCCATTAGTGGCCATCATGTATTCAGTTTTTATTGTCAAAAAGGCTACAACTCCTTGTTCCTTACTCATCTAGCTTATTGCTCCACCAACCATCTTGAAGAAATATCCACTGGTTGACCTCCGTCCATAGAAATGTCCAACCCAGTTGGCATAAAAAAATCCATGTACATTTACTTTACCACGGTCACCTCCAGGTCTTCCTTGGTAGCATATAGCATACTCCTTCATGCAACACAAATACCTGAATACTCTCTTGACAATTGTCAAGTGTTAATTTCAAGGTGTCGACATGTACCTTCTCAACACTACCATTACATGGGAAATGTATGGTCAAGTCAAAATCATCTCATACATTAGACTACGAACAACACTTGCATAGGGAACACATGCCATGTCCTCTATTTATTCTTGTGTCTATAGACATTGTTCAACAAAAATCATTGCTCCAATAGAATTTCCACCTTCATTGTTTTGCAATCCTGCATGTTGAAATGCTTCATAACTATTTCAATATGCTTCATATAATTCAACTAGATATTTCTATCACCTCGATCTCTCTTAATCTTTATTCCTAGAATGAATTTAACTCCACTGATATCCTTCATGTCTAACTTGGAGGAGAGTTTCTTCTTCACCTCCTTTATTTCTTCCATTTTGTTTCCAATCAACAACATGTCATCGACATACAAAGATACATATATGAAAGGACCACCTTCTTCCTTGGAATATATGTAGTGATCATATTTTCTTCTCATAAATACCAAACTATGGATGTATGTGTCAAACTTATCGTACCACATCAATGGTGATTGCTTTAGACTGTAAAGGGATATTTCGAATTTTCACACCAACTGTTGCTTTCCCTTTAATAAAAATTGTTCAAGTTGTTTCATGTAGATTTATTCTTCAATGTCCCCATGTAGGAATGTTGTTTTCACATCCATCTGTTCTATTTCCACATCAAGTGTTGAAACCATAGACATTAGTACTCTAATAGAAGTTAGTTTTTCAAAAGGGAAAAAAATCTCACCGAATTCGAATCCCTCAAATTGGGAATAACTTTTCTCTACTAGTTGAGCTTTGAAATTCTCGACTTGACCTATGAAATTCTTATTCCTCTTGAACACCCACTTGCTACCGACAATATTTCTTCCATTAGGTAAATTGAATAAATCCCATGTCTCATTATTTTACAAGGATTCCATCACTTCGACCATGGAATCCCTCCATAGTTTACCTCAGCCGAGTCAACTGCCTCACCAACTGGCTTGGGCTCATTGTTCATGGAAGTTAACATGAATGCGCAACAAAATTTGGGTGGAATATACCTTTCAAATAGTTTTCTTATTCTTTCTGAACTCCTTATAACCGGAGTGAGTTGCTCTACCTCTTCCTTAGATTCAGTTGACTCATATGAATCATCTTCTTCATTCCTCAGTTCAAACCACACCGTCTGAGGATTACTCTCGGCCTCAACCGCTTCATCAATATTGGATTTACCTTCGACTTCTCTGAAGACAACATCTCGACTGTACATTTTTCTCCTTGATGCAGGATCCCAAAGCTTATATCCTTTCATCCCTTCTTTGTATCAGATGAAAAATACATTTTACTACCTTCTTTTCCATCTTGATTTTTTTTTCCTTGGGAACAAGAAAAAATGCATCACAACCAAATAATTTGAGATGTTCCACCGAAGGATTCTTACCAGAAAATACCTCATTTGCAATCATTTCAACTTGCATAGATGAACGAGACATATTTACCATGTATATTCTAGTCTCAACTGCCTCTGCCCATAATTCTTGTGAGAGTCCAATACCACTGAGCATGATCCTTACCTTATCCATGATTATTTTGTTCATTCTCTCGAAAACTACATTTTGATGTGGGGTGTAAGGTGTGGTATTTTGGTGCATGCTATGCCACACTACTTACATAACTGATCAAGTTCCTTTCCACATAATTCACCACCATTGTCATTCCTCATCACGTTAATCCTTTTATCTCTTTGGTTTTCCACAAGATCTTTAAACTCCTTAAATCTTTCAAAAACCTTGTTAAGCCCTAATATTGGCTCATTACCCCTTAATTGGGGCATATGATATTAGTAATGTTATTTTATTTATGTCATCTTTAGGCCATTAGTTGTAATTATACCTCCTAGTCTCCTATATATACCAAGGAGACATTTTCATTTTGAATCATCTTGTACTTGAACATTTAAGTGAGGTAAAAGGAGGTTGCCCCCTCGAAGAGGCTTATTATCTGAAATTATCTCTTTTTCATGGCGTCGAGTACTTTTTCTGATGTTTTTCTATGCTATTGATATTTGGTTCTTAACATATGGAATCAAAGCTCAAGGTCTTGGGGTTTCGCTGCTACATCTGAAACACCTTGGCATTTTAGCTATAACTTGTTTTCTGCAACACTTCACAAGGAAAGTTTTGGAGGATATTTAGCAGATGGATCAAAGTATGTTGGGTTTAAAATTCAACTCTTGAGGCCTTATACTTTCGGATATATAGCCTATACAAGATAGGGTTCTGAAGTCATCCTGAAGTGAGTCATTGTGGAATTTTCGCTATAAAAAATTCTCTGTAACGTTTCAGACCCTGAACTCCAGAGTATATTTACAAAAATTAGAAAAGTGTCTTTGGTAAAAAAATTAGCTTCTAGTTCATATTAAATGTGTAGATAGACCCTATGTAAGATAGGGTATCTGACTAGTCCTATTGACTAGTCTCAAGAAGGTGTTCCAGGTAAAACAATCATAACTTATTCCTAGAGTATCCAAATTGAGTGGGACTGGTTTCATTATATCGTTGATAGTCAGTAGTATTTCTGGTGTGAGTTTCATAATTTTATATCAATAATTTTGTCTGGGGAACACTATACAAGTGAGATCTTATGGAAAGGAAAACAATCGTCAAGTTGTGGGGAATTTACTTTAAATTACACTTGGCACATCATATTTTGATTAGACCTGCGGCATTGCAGAGAAGAAATATCAGAGAACTACATCAAAGAAATTTTCATACCGAGAAGGGCCGAAAATTGGGAGATACAACAAAAGAAATATTTTCTAGCAGAACCACCTCAAAATCAAGGTTCAAAAGTGATACTTGGCCAACATGCCACTAAAAAAGGGAACTTCTACACCAAATAAGCCTCCAGAAAATCCTACTTGGACTCTTGATGAAGG
>SNQJ01S0031991.1:5184-18362 GCA_010110895.2 Picea sitchensis
AGGGTTTGCTTCCAGAGTAATTCTCAGTCAAGGTTAAGGTGATCGGAGGGTGGCTTCGACCTATGGTTGGGTGACGAGGGTATCGTCAATGGTAAAATGAGCACAATCTTCTATATTCTAACAAAATCCCCATTGAGGAATCATATCTTGTGTGTGAGTTTGGAAATTTCAGCAAGTACACCTTCTTGGGAAAAGTGCACACCTCTCTTGGGCACTAGTCTTCTAAAGTTTGCAAGCAGCCTCTTGTGTGCTAGGTTTTCTTGGTGGTGAAGGTCTTTCTCTTGAAGAATATAGCAAAGGATTTGGTTGGGTTTACTTCCCTTGTTGAGAAGGGTTTCCCAGGATACTTCTTGTGTTCTTGGACATGGTGTTTCTTCTTGTGATATTGGTTGTTGCAACATTATTGGTTATGGTTAAGTTAAATGCTAAAAATGGAATGAACTTCATGCTTAACCTTTCTTATTGAAAAATCAATAATATTGTGGATAATAGGATAGAGTGAAATTTTAGAAATGATCCATGGTATAGTAGGATGGGTAAATATTCACGAGCGACTTAAAACACAATAAATAACTTATAAGTTATCATATGTCATCTTATAACTTATATAAAAGTGACTCTAGCCTAGAGACAGATAGTGACATTCCATTTGATGGTCCCGATGGCTTCATGCAGGAGATGGATGTAGAGGACCAATCAATGAGATTGACTCCATGATGGTCATTTTAAATTTTATTTTCAATGTTCACCGTTTTTAGAGTTTTAACTTTTGAGTCTTGACTTTAGATACCGATGACCTTAAACCTTGACTCGTCACTCTTTACTATTTTAAATTTTTGAGTTTGAGTAATTTCAATTTACTATTTCAGACTTTAATATCTACTATTTAGTATTTTTCTTAGTACTAATTAATTAGATTATAGAATGATGAATGGGGAATTTAATTTTTAAATCAATGTATCAATATCTATTATTTTACTATTTATATTTCAACTTTCATTTATGATTTATGAATCTATGTATTTCATTACTCAATTTGAATTTGAATTTTGAATCATGTTTAATAGTTTATATCATTTACAAACTTGAATTTTCAATTTAATAATTTAGTAGTATTTTAGTATTTACTGATGAATTTGCATTGTAAGAACATGGAATTGTTATCGTTGAGATTTTGTCATTATTATTTTTATTTTTCAAATTTTATATTTTATATTTTTTATATTATATATGTGACGTCCCCCCATCCCCCATTTCCCTAAAATACATAAAATCCCTAAAATTTGGGGGTACTTCCACATGTCCCCCCTGTGCATCTCCCCGCACCCGCGTCCCCCCGTCCTAAAGACTTGGTGGAACATTGTTTACTACTAATCCATATTTGTTGCTTTTGATTATGTCTTATATGAAAATGAAAAATATCCATTTGATGATGGTGTGATATATCTTTCTAAGAATGATGAATAATTTGATAAGTTAGATATAGAATCTTGTTCTGATTCAAATGATGGAGTATTTTTTCCTCTACAAAGGTTTTTATGGTTAGACATTCTCATCCAATGGTAAAAGAACCATATAAAATCTAATTGAATTACATGAATCTAACAAGCATATTCCTCTGTGGCAAATTCAACATACTCGTCTAGTTTTTAAAGAAATTCAGTTTGTCCACTGTAGTGGGCTTCACTCCAAAGAACACCTTTTCTATAGAACACTGGTGAGAATCCTCATACTACCTCTAATTCTACTTCAAAATAGTTATATATTCTTGAACCACTTCCTTTTCTATGCAACATTGGTGAGAATCCTCATACTACCTCTAATTCTACTTCAAAATTGTTGTATATTCTTGAATCACTTCTTATGTTTCTTGAAACTTTTGGTATCAATTATATTTCCTCCATTACTTCTACTACCCCTACTATTCCATCTCTATCCACTTTATCTACTTCTCATGACTACTCAATCCCGCCTCATCAATATAAGAGATTTTATTCCACTACTGTCCATATTGCTTCCCATAATGAACCCTCTTATTCCTATTTACTTCCATCATCACCCTCCTCTGATTGGAAATCCAGAACTAGCAAAATCAAAGAAGAATATATTACTATAATTCTAAGAAAAAGAGAAAGGCAACATCAAATCATTGCCTTGCAAAAGGAAAAGATAAATCTTCAAGAATAAATGTTGAAGAAATAAAGTCTTGTCGAAGAATTGGAAATTACAAACCAATCATTTTCTATGAATTTTGATGATGAAGAATATCAAAGTGAAAAACAATGAAGAAGACTTGAAGAAGGCTTCTACATAGAAAACTCCTTCATAAAAATATGTAGAAGAGTTTCATTCAAAGAATGGTACATCTTTGTATTTTGCAAAAGACATTAGAGAAATGCTCGAGCTTGAAAAATACATCAGAATGATAAATACATTAGTCTCTTTAGTCCAACAAACCACACAAATCCATGTAGCATGTGAGTTCTAGTTTGAAGATATGAAACCTTGTAATCTTGATGCTTTAATTGATATAGAAGCATTAATCTCACTTGCCAAAAATAATTGTTTCCTTTAGATGCATGACATACAAGTGAAAGTACTATCAAATTTGCATGCAAGGAGAAAATTAGATCTTTATTGCAAAGTATTCCTATCCCCATTAGATTTTCAGGCATGKAATCTCTTGTCAATTTCATCTAGTTTGAAGAATAGGGTGTTGACGTTTTGATTGGTAATGATTATTTATGAAAACCTTTACCCATGATAGCATATGATAAGAAGATTACATTACTTATCAATTGTAATATTGTTTCAATTTATTCTAAGAATGTTTGTGAAGAAAAGGTCAACATGGATTTGGTAAGTAGATGTATATAAGAAAAGCTTGAAAAACATTTAATAATAATTGCACATCTGACAGAAGAAGGAGAAAAGTATGCCAAATAATTGGATAAGTTGAAAGAAAAAATTGTAAGAGATTGTTATTTAGAGTAACCAAATGCATTTTGGAAGGGATATATGTAGTTAGTGTTCTAGAGGTTCCTAATTCCAATTCCACCAAAGAAAATAATCATGGAATAATTGTAGAAGAATTGGTTGAGTGCCAAAAAGAAATTGATGACTTGCTAGCTAGATGATTGATAGAACCATCTTGTTCTATTTGGGCATGCACAAGATTTTATGTGAATAAGCACTTAGAGTAGAAGAGAGGTAAGAAAATGCTAGTTGTTGATTATTCCCTTCTCTGTCGAAAATATTTTTTTCATTGATGTCAAAGACATGAGGAGCCTACAAGATATCCAAGATAAATATTTCAAGCCTACAAATGTCCAAGATAAATATTGCAAGATGGATATTGTTGAACGTATTATTTTTGGTCAAGTTGGATACCCTATCTTTGAAGACATTTAACCCAAAATACCTAGATCAAATGGGAGAACAAGTTATATGGTTGCAAGTCTTATTCCGAGACCTTTCCAATGATATATGGAATTCCCTCTAACTCCCTAGGAATGAGAAGATATGAATTTTTTCCTCTGACAACGCAACCACAAAATTGAGTTCATCTCGACCAGTTTTTACAGGTCGGCCTAGAAAGTGGGGACAAAATTACTATAACTATAGGATATATTTTCACATTTTTAGTGCAACCAAGAAAGAGAGAGATCAAGTCTGAGGTGCGCTAAAGGTGTTTGGGTGTCTCTTTGGAATCTAGAGGTGTGAAAGAGAAATCTAAGGGACTTTCTTTTGGTCTTTCTTATTCTCAAGGTATGCTATGAGGTTGTAATGTTGTCGTGAGGTTGTAATGATGTCATGTACATTTCTATGAGGTTGCGATGTGTCTGTGAGTAGATATTGTCGTGAGTGGATGTTTCCATGAGTGGATGTTGTCATCAATGATTAAAATGATTACATTTTAGGAATGATTCCATGAGGCTTGCTAGGGTTTGAAGTATTTTCTTTGGAATGAAGCATGTAGGTGAAGTCAGAGGTACTTTGTGTATGAATATATTGGATTGGTGTTACACATATTATTGAGTTGGTGCTTAGTTGAGGAGATTGGTGTCTCCAATAGGTTGGTGCCTACAATATTTGTAACAGTAGGTTGGTGCCTACAATATTTTTCACAGTAGGTTTGTGCCTACAGATATTTATAAAAATAAGTTTTTGTGGTTTTCTCCAGCAAGGGTTTCCACGTTAAACTCTGTGAATTTTGATTTGAGTTTATATGTGATTATTGTTCCTCAACTAATGAATGATTTATGAATGGATAAATAAATTTAAAAGTATCTTATAGTGATTCACCCCCTCCTCTCAGTATAAACATATGTTCAACCATTGGTATCATAGAGGGTTCCTTCAGAAATAGTCTAATCACTGGAAGGTAGATTTCAGAACCACACATGGCTTGTCAAGAAGATTTATCCACAAACAAGGATCCATTGTTTGATGGAACAAACTATGCATTATAGAGAATTAGGACGATGACTAAACTAATGGCTCTTGGGTTTGATATTTGACAATCAATCTTGACTGGGTATACAACCCCAAATACTCTACCAACAGATAACACCGAGAAGAAGGCTAGTGAGCATAATGAAAAAACCATGAATGTTATCTTAAGTGGTCTATCATAATCAAATTTTTTCAAGGTGATGCATTGTGTATCGACAAAATATATGTGGGAAAAACTTCAAAACATTTATGAAGACAATGCCAAGGTGAAAAAGGCAAAGCTCCAAACTCATAGAAAACAGTTCGAGAGTTTGAAAATGAAAGAAGAAGAAAATGTTGCAGCCTATTTCCTTCGTCTCGATGAAATTGTCAACACCATTAGAGGAATCGATGAGAAGGTTGAAGAACAAATGATTTCACATAAGGTGCTAAGGTATCTCCCCTTAATATTTGATGCCAAGGTCTCTGCCATTGAAAAAATGAAGGATCTGGAGAAACTAATGATGGATGAGTTGCATGGGATTCTCACTGCATATGAGATGCAGACAAAAAAAGAAAAGCCAGCATGAAAGGAAGCAACTTTTAAAGCATCAAAAAGGACAAAGGACACAAATTTTGCGATTGTTCCAACCATGAATTGATACAGAAGAAGCACAATTTATGATAAATCTAAAAAAAGGAGCTGGAAAATACAAAGGTAAGCCACCCTTCAAATATTTTAATTGCGGTAGAGTAATACATTTTGTTGCTAAGTGTCCATATGTAAAAAGGGAAGATAGTGATGATGAGGATAGTAATGATAAAGAAGAACATAACAATAAAATAAAACCTTATAGACACAAAAGAGAAAAATATACTAAGAAGAGTTTCTACTCTAGAGAGGATAGTAACTCCTCTAAAGAAAGTGATGGATATGTTTCTGATATTGGCAAAGAATAATTCCTCTTCATAGCCATGGATACAAATCTTACTGATAAATAAAATGAATAGAATCAAAAAGAAAAATCAGATTAGGAAGAAGAAATTGATGGAGAAGTGAATCTTAAAGAAGAACTCGTTAGTGCTTTAGAAGAAATAGACAGAATCGGGGAAAATAATAAAGCAGAAAGAGAAATGAAAAAATATGAAAAGAAAGATCAATATATAGAGGAAATCGCGAAAATGATTATCATCTTGAAGACTCAACTAGAAGAGTAAAAAAAGGTAGAATAAGTGGTGAGAAGATAACTGAAAGAAAATGAAGAAAATTGCGAGAAGCTAGAAGATGAAATAGTTTTCTTAAGAAAGGAACAAGAGAAAACAATTGATCAATTGAACATAAGATTGAAATTTGGAAAGAGTAATGAAGTCATAGATAATATTATCAGTTTTCAAAGGTCACCATTCATCAATACAGTCTCAGCCACGATGAAAAACAAAATACCCTCGAAGGAGATGCAAGCACTAAGGTCACAAAGTTATCAGAAAAAGAAAATGAAGAAAATCCTAAAATCTACGCCAATGTTCTCAAAGGATCCATCAACAATGAAAGAAACAACATAAAAGATAATGATAACAAATAAAAATCCGATTCTTCTGACAAGGATGAATTCAGAATAGTTGTTCCACCAATAAGGCCTTTCACAACACGATACCAAAATCTCTTTCTTGGCTATTGTTTTTCTTGCAATAATTTTTGTAATAAAACAATAGATTGTAGATATTATGCAAGAAGTGATCATGTGAAAGATAGAAATAAATATTCTTATAAGGCCTCAAAGAATGATTATGTAAGCAACAAAACCATAAATTCTCAGGGGTTTGTTGATAGAAACTACAATTTATTTTATCCATTACTTGATTACGATATTGAATGTTATAAATGCAATAACTATGGGCACATAGAATGTGATTGTAAAAACAACATGATAAAGTCCCATAAACAAAACAAGGAATAATATGTTCTTACCAAGCATACATAAGAATATACAAAGGCGTGGAAAATAAAGCAAGAAGAACCAAAGAAGGAGGAATGTGAACTTGCAATGTATGCTCAAGAAAAAGGAAGCCAGTGATACATTGATAGTGGATGTTCAAAAAATATTACAAGGAATTAGAAAAAAATTCTCATCCTAAAGGAAGAAGATGGAGGCAGTGTTACCTTTGGAGATAATCCTTCCGCAAGGATAGTTGGAAAAGGTATCGTTACTCTTGAGAATAGAAAGACTAAAACAAAGAATGTATTGTATGTCGAAGGGTTAAAACACAACCTTATATGTGTCAGTCAAATGTGTGATCCATGTTACAACCTTACATTTCAATCTAAAGGATGTGAGATAAAGAAATCAGGTTTAGGAAAATTAGTGGAAAATGCAAGCAAAACCCCAAACAATGTATACACTGTCAATGAAGTCAAAGGAGAAAAATGTTGTATGGGACAAGTAGATGAAAGCTGGTTATGGTATATAATGATGGGTCATAAAAAATTTGAAAATCTAGTAAAAATTAGAAAAACACAAGAAGTAAGAGATATTCCAAGGATCTCAAAACCGATAGACACTATTTGCAAGCCATATCAGTAAGGGAAGCAAATGAGAGTTATTTAAAAAAAAAGTACTCAAAATCAAATCCATTGGAACTGTACACACATAACACAAACTTTAAAAGGTGAGAAATATTTTATGCTACTTATTTATGCTTACACAAGAATGACATGGGTTACATTTTTGAAAGAAAAATACGAAGTATTTTAGAAGTTTAAAGATTTTAAAGTGCCCTATTTGAAAATAAGACCGATTTAAAAATCAAGGGCTTAAGATTAGATAGAGGAGGTGAATTTACATCCTATGGATTTGATGAATTTTGTGAGAATCAGGGAATCAAGAGACATTTTCAACAAGGACTCCACAACAAATGGAGTTATAGAAAGGAAGAATAAAACTTTACAAGAAATGACTAGAACAATGTTGAATGAAGGCAAACTACTAGACACCTTTTGGAGAGAAGCCGTCGGCACAACAATCTACATATTGAATAAACAACAAATTAGAGTAAACAACAATAAGACACCTTATGAATTATGGAAAGGAAGACCAATTATAGTCAAACAATTCAAAGTTTTTGGGAGCAAGTGCTATATAAGGAGAAATGAAGATAATTGAGGCAAGTTTGATTCCGAAAAATGTGAAGGTATCTTCATTGGCTATGCATCTAGAAGCAAGGCCTACAAATGATACAACAAAATATTCCGCAAGGTTGTAGATTGTTGAATTTTAATTTCTTAGCTCATGCACATGTAGTTTATTTCATTTAGCATGTACTTGAACCATAAACAATGCAACAATACCATACACAAGTGTTGTAATAGCTAAGATCACAAGAAGAATAACCATGCACAAGAACACAATAAGTATCCTAGGAAAACCCTTCTCAAACAAGGGAAAAACCCAACAATCCTTTGCTATATTCTCAAGATAAGAATCCCCACACCATAGATCTTATCACACAAGAGGGTGCTTACCAAAACCTAGAATCTAACACCCAAGAGAGGTGTGCACTTCATTCGTACATGCACTTGATGAAATTATGAGATGACAAGTGAGAGTGTGTAATCCTCAATGGGAATTCACCTTAATTTATACAAGAACTGAAACAACAAAAAATGTGTCTATTGGCACAATAGGTCTGACCTCATTAACTCAATAACATAATTAATCATTACAAAATATTAGTTATATTTCATACGGTGGGGCCGACTTGTACCCTTTACATCACAAATTAGGGTTACAAGTAAATCTTACTCTTAGACAATATAGAAAGGATTTCATACATACACTAGTTCTCATCCATTAGGGACACGTCCACCTATGCTCAGCCACAGGGACGTCACACTCAACAGATTACTCAACTGAGTCCACATGAGTACCATCTGGAGCACCTTCTCAAGCCGACTCAACTAAGTCCATAGGAGTACAAGGCAGGAGACCATCTCAAGCTGAATCAACTCAGTCCAGAGGAGTACAAGGCATGAGACCATCTCAAGTCATCTCAACTCAGTCCATAGGAGTAGAAAAGAGACCACACGTCATAAAAAATCAGTCCAAACTCTAACGCACACCCATCACACGGGCACACCCAACACTTGGACTTCCTCACACAGATGTCTCAACTCAGTCTAGAGGAGAACAATATGGAGGATGTCTCATGAAGCTGCAATCAACAACACTTCCTCTCAACTAGGGAGGCATTCTCCACCAGGACAAGTCTCTCATGGAAGTACTCGAACTTCATCTTGGCAAGTGGTTTGGTGAAGACATGTTCAACCTGCTCATGTGTAGAAAGGTACTGCACATGTACTTCTTTCCTTTGCACCATATATATGATATAATGGTATTTGATCTCAATGTGTTTCAATTTATCGCTAACACATGATTCTCTGAGAGCTTCACACATCTCTGGTTATTGCAATGGATAATAGTGGAATCCATCTCATGACTAAATAAATCTGCAAGGATCTTGCAAAGCCACACTACTTCGGAGAATGCCACACATAACACTATGTACACTACTTATGCGGTACTCAAATCCACAGATCTTTGTTTCCTACAGCACCATGAAACCATGGAAGATCCCAAAGTAAAACAACAACCGAATGTGCTCTTCCGGTCCACTGTGCTCCCTACCCAGTCTACATCGGCATATCCCTACAATATCATGTCTACACCAGAGGCATATCTCAGGCCATATCCAACTATGCCTTGTAGATATCTTAACACATGCTTCGCTGCTATCCAGTGAGTCTGTCTTAGATGACTCATAAATCGACTGAGTACATTCACTGCATAACATATATCAGGTCTAGTGTTCACTAGATTCATCAATGATTCAATCAGTTGTCGGTAAATATGTGGATCAATCTCGCCTGAATCAGTAGAAGCCTCGTTCATTTTCTTCAGATCCATCACCATCGGTGTAGGCATGGATTTGCAGTCTGTCATACCAAATTTCTTCAATATCTCCATTGTATATTTTCCTTGACTTGGGAAAATCTCATCAGTCCTTTTCCATAATTCTAGTCCCAAGAAATAGTGCATCATACCCAAATCCTTCATATCGAATTTAGAAGTCAATGCATGTTTGCACTCAACAATATGACTTTCTGAACCAGTGAGGAATAAATCATCAACATACAAGACCAAAATCAGGAACTCGTCACCAAAAATATGATAATATAGGTTTGGATCAACAACACTCTTGCTGAAGCCCAAAATCATCAAGAATCCATCCATCTTCTCATACCAAGCACAAGGTGCCTGCTTTAGTCCATACAGGGCTTTCTTCAACCTGCACAGATGATATTTCTGCTCATGTATCACAAATTCATCTGGCTTCTCGATGTAAACTTCTTCCTCAATCTCACCATTGAGAAAGAATGTCTTTACTTCCATCTGATGTAGTCTCCAACCCATGGATGCAACTAGGGCAATGATCATACGGGTGGAAGTGTATCGGGCTATTGGATAAAATTTCTCCTCATAATTAATTCCCTCCACCTGAGAGAATCCTCTAGCCACAAATATCGCTTTGTACTTCTTGACACTTCCATCAACTGCATGCTTGATATTATATATCCACTTGGAAGTCACTACAGACTTCCCTTCTGGTCTTAGAACAATATCCCAAACACCTTTATTCATGATGGATTGATACTCTTCCATCATGGCATCTTGCCATACCTACTGACCTGCTGCTTCTCCATGACAAGAAGTATCAATATCAATGATGTGGCTCATGGCTGAAACATAGGTTGAAAATATTTGTGGTCTCTTTATCTCTCGGAATGTGCCTCGAGGACTTGCGTGTCCCTCTGTCTTCTGCAGAGTATTTCTAGCCCAAGCATGCCTTTTATGGCCTACTGCAATGTATCTAGGAACATCGCCTGGAGCTACAAGATCAACTGGATCAAATGGATCAATGGTTGTCTCTATTTGAACTATTGAAGGGGGAGAAGGTATTGTCTCGCTATCAATCTCCATATGAGATTCTATGGATCTTCAAAAGGATATCTCTTCCTCAAAGATGAAATCTCTGCTCACCTCAATCTATCTCTGACCAGGGATGTAGATCTGGTATTCCTTTGAAGATTCATTGTACCCCATAAATGTACCCTTTCTTCATGAAGGTTCTAGCTTGGTCCTCTTCTCCTTGGGTATATGAAAGTATATTGGACACCCAAATATACTGAAGTGTCCAAACTCAGGCTTCACTCTGGTGAAAGCTTCTTCGGGAGTCATGTTCTTCAAAATATGACGAGGACTCCTGTTTTGAACATACACAACTGTCATGGATGCTTCTGCCCACATAATCATAGGTATATTCTGATCATGTATCATTAATTTGGTTTCCTCAATAATGGTTATGTTCTTCCTCTCTACATTCCCATTCTGCTGAGGGTTATAAGGAATGGTGTACCCCCTCTTGATCCCTGCCTCAATACAGAAATTACTAAAATCCTTGGAGGTGTAATCTCCTCCATTATCTGATCTCAACACCTTGATCCTCCTCCCGGTCAAGTTCTTAAACTAAGCTTTGAACTATTGAAATATCACAAGGACTCCATCCTTGGTCTTCAAGGAGTAAATCCATGTCTTTTGAGAGTGATCATCGATGAAGAGCACATAGTACAAATATCTGTTCAAGGAAGCAACAGTCATGGTTTTGCAAACATATGAATGTATCAAGTCCAATATCCCCTTGGATCTGCTGTCACTGCTCAAGAAGGACCCGTTTTTTGATATTATGGTAGTTGCGGGAGGTATTTACCTCCATGTGTAAACTTGACGAGAATAGAATATTCTGGGAAGAAAAAAGAAACCCTAATGAGTTTGCTAATAACCCTAAAAGACAAGTCATCTCAAGAGGATAATTTGTATTAGGTTATTAGCCTCCAAGAGAAGAAGTTGGCTAGAAGAAATATTATATACTAAGTAAATAGGCACTCAGAATGAGAAGTCGGCCCAGGAAATTAGCCAAAATTAGTATAAATACATGAGGTCAGTCTTCATTCTGGCAGGGCATTCTAAAAACTGCAGAGCTCACTTGTGCGCACTGCAGTTAGCCGGTTTGTGCAAAATTTTGGAGGAGAAGTTGTCGTTGTAGCTACTGCAGTTAGCAGATTACGTTTTGGCTTGGACTATCTCTTGGTTGTGGTTTAGACTATCTGATCAACTCTTGTTTGGTGCACTATCCTTGGAGAAAGGTGTGCTACCCTTTGTTTGGCTATCTAGCCTAGGGTTTTCTTCCGGAGTGATTCTCTATCAAGGTTAAGGTGCTCAGAGTGTGGCTTCGAACTATGGTTGGGTGACAATAATGATATTGTCTATGGTAAAACGAGCACATTCATCATATTCTAACAGGTTATGGGTCCACACCTCCTTCATTCAATCTAACCATTGGAAGAGAGCATAGCCATAAGGATATTAAGCTCGTTAAAGAACTGTCGCTAGGGTTTCTAGTAGGAGCAATCACCAAAGAACTATCGCTAGGGTTACTAGCAGGTGCAGTTGCAAAAAGCCTAACCCTCTCGTTGAGGCACCTTAAGTGAAGGGATTGACCTAATTTCTAGATAGACTAGTGCGCCCTAGCCTAGCGCATATCCTGGTACTCTCAGCAAGCCAAGACACCAAGTTTGAGTTTTTGGTCAACTCTAGGGTTGACCAAGTCAAAGCATCCATGACTTACTCTATGAAGTCAGAAAACAAGTTATATAGAGATTCTAACTTCAGAGCGTGGAAGACAAGGATTGACCTCATCCTTGCCAAGAATAAAGTGTTGTATATCATGAAAGCAAAGATCGTGGAACCAAAGTTTGAAGAAGGAAAAGAGAAGGAACCACATAACGTTGTAGTTATGGAGAAGTTCAAAGACAATGATATCAATGCCATGAGTATCATAGTGGACTCTATAAAATACCACTTGATACCCTACATCTCCCATCTTGACTCATCGAAGAAGATGTACGATTCCCTAACAAACCTCTTCTTAGTCAAAAACATTGGACAAGTAATGAGTCTGAAGAATGAGCTCCGTGACATGAAGATGAATGATGATGACAACATAACATCATACTTTGTGAGAATCTCTTAGCTAAGAGATCAACTACAAGCTATTGAAGAGATCATTTCATATAAGGAATTGGTAAACATAGTACTCAATGGTCTTCCCAAGACGTGGGATGCATTTTCCGCAATAATGAACACAAGGAAGGAGTATCCTACATTTGAATAACTTTGGACTTGCTGTGCTCAAGAAGAATCAAGGATTAGTGCAAAAGAGAAACCCCAAAATAAGTATGATGATCAATCCTTCACAACAAGGTTCAAGGATTTYAGGAACAAAAAGAAGTTTGGCTCGAGGAAGAAAACAAATCAAGAGAAAAATATATCAAGGATACAATGCTTCAATTGTCAAAAGTATGGTCACTACAAGAATCATTGTCCCGATTTAAAGAAAATGAAGGAAACACACGAAGCACAAGTTTCTGAAGAAAGGGAACCCTCAAAGAAATCCAAGCAAGACAAAACAAACTTCTTCTTCTAAGACAAGGTAACAATACTCTTCATAGTTCTTGTACATACCATGTTTTTGGTACATATCTTGCATATCTATTTCTTAGAAGACAATATGTTCAAAGAGAAACTATACTTATGGAATAACAACAAGATAAGGACTGCTATCACTGTGAC
>SNQJ01S0031991.1:20828-41471 GCA_010110895.2 Picea sitchensis
AGATCCTCAACTGAAGGAGGAAAATCCTCACCTTCCCCAAGGATATCTCAAGATTGTTGAGACTCTCCAAGGCTATATAAACAAGCTTTCTAATGGTGAATGGGGATGGAAAAGAGAGAAACATACCAAACTTATGATCTCATGAGTGGTATGGATGGAAAATGCAGGATTACACCAAACTTATGATCTCATAAGTGGTGAGGAAGAATTGGATATGTGAAACTTATAATCTTGGAGGAAACTTGCAGTCAGCCAAAGAAGATTGATCGGTGAAGCTGTTGTCATCCAGGTCTTGGATCTTTCGGGCAAGGGTTAGACGAAGAGGACTCGACGAAGCTGTCGCATTCGCATCTACGATTGTAAGTACTGCTGTCGTTATTCTCATTAATATGACATGCTTGGCCTTTTTCTTTCTAGTTTGTGTCTGATGTTACATGAACTTATCATTTAATGGTAGATTTATTTTCAAACTAATATCAATAGAGTAGGAAGTAGTTGTATCTTGTTTTTCCCGCAGGACTCAGCGAGAAGCAAAAGATTGGAGCGTACAGGGACAAACGTCGATAAAAAGGTACTTCTATCATCCTTCCTTCTCATGTATTAGTTTAGATAGATTTGAGAGAAATTCAGTGTCCACGTTAAGCACTTTTCTGTCTAGGGTTAAGGTCAAGCCCTAGAGGTCGATCTACTTGTCCGCAGGCAGATTTTCCTACAACACTTTGTATAAAAGGTCAATGAATGTAAATTATGTTATTTACTAGAAACATGGATAAGTGTTGCATGACTGCTGGAAGGGGGATGTACTAAGAAAGACCACGAATGCTATGAGAAGAGGTGGTGAAGGGGACCAGTAATGGTTGCGTTAACCTTCACTAAACTAGTACCTTACTGGATTTAATTTCTCAGGACCAGAACAGTCCTTTGACCCAGAAATGAATTACAATCAGGCTGGTAGGTGGGAAGACCTCCTCAAGATTTAATGAGGGGATGGGGCAAAGCACCCATATGTAAGGCTTCTAGACCTGACCATGGGCTGGGAATTTGAGCCACACACAACCTCGATGAAAAAGGTAATAAAGGAATGTGTGGTGGGAAGAGGAAGACCTACGAAGAGTGTAGAGATGAGAGGTGAAGCTCTCGGGTTCAAGGAAGATCTGGAAATAAATGTTCTGGTCGCAAGGATATGGCTAGCGGGGTTATGATCGTGTAAACCATTTCCAAGATCCTACGGGAGGAGGAGAGAGATATCTGTCCCTACTATCACTGAGCTGGAAGAAAGGATTTTATCGCAGAGCATATTGGTCTAGCTTGGAGGTGTCTAGTCATAAATCTATTAGGATTGAATGAGCCTATGGTTGGGTGGAAACGGGCACCCCTTTCATCAGTCACTTCACATTGTCTGGTTCTGATAAGTACTTTCCATGTTTTATGTGTTGAACTGGAATAATGGATGTATGCTTGGATTTATACATATGTGTATTTATAAAACATTTTAGTGTGGAATGGTCACGATAATTCTATGCCTCCTTCTCCTTGTAAACTTGCACTTTCTACCAATAGTCTGTATGCCCAACTTGGCTCCTGAGGCTTCCTATAAAAATAACTTGTAAGAAGGTCGAGATAGGAGATATTGTGATGACCTGAACCTGTCCGTCTAAAGAGGATTCCTCTTCCAGACCCCTTTTCGTGCGGCTGGAATTCTAGACCCAAGTCCTGAACCATTTTATGATAAAATCTCAAGAAAGATATCGAAGTGGAAGCCTTAAAAGGGGAGGTCCCTTCGTTTGGAAGATAAGTGGATGAGATCCGTTCGAAAGAACCCATACAACCAATACCCAAGAACCTTGGGCTAAGCCTAAGGAAGTCATGTCCCCTTGGCTTCGAAGCTCCGAAAGCCCAGGACTTTGGAGTATGATCGACTGTACCAACCTTATACAGGTCGAAGGTAATTGGGAGACTCGATTTCCTGTAAGGTTGACCGACGTTACACTACTACATATTGAAAAATTTGTGATGACCACTTGCGACGAAAGTACTCTTTCGTCGCAACATTCAAGAGAAAAAGTTCAATTATTCATTTTTTTTCTAAATCTACCCCGTATTTTTCGCTATCTCGACGAATATACTTTGTCTAAATTAATATGGTCAATGTTTTTTGCGAGCACGACAAATACGGTCAATGTTCGTTTCAAGCACAACGAATGACCGTTATAAGTGAACGTTAAAAGTGATCGTTAAATATGACAAATAAATAGGTAAAAAAATATATATTTTAGGTCACTGTCGTCGCAATTACGATGATTGTGACCTAAAATTGAACTATAAATATTTGACGATTTAAATATGTTGCGACAATCTTGCTATAACAACGATGGTTCCAAAAGGGTATTTTTGTGCAAAAGTTGTGCGGAAGAATGTCGCAAAATATAGTTAGAATTGGGGAAAAAAGTAAAGCGGGTGAAAAGGGTGATGGTAGATGTTATTTCCCTTGTAAAAAATGTTGCCTCATACGTCCCATAAGAATTTTAATAGCAAAAGCTACAAAACATTGTAGGAAATATGGGCACATTGATGGCAGATCGAATGAATATTGTCCCATGGTAATTAGCTATATATTCATTAACTTTTTTTTTTCAATTTTATATAAAAATGTGTATATATGTATATATATTGTTTGAATGTGTGTTATAGCATACACTAATTTTGCATGATTGTTTGCAATTATAAAGTTAGAGTTTCCCTCTAACTTTCCGCATAATATTGCACCAAGTATTAGTAGAAATGATGTTGTACAAGCTGAGGAACATCATGACCAAGCAAATGAGGATCTCATGGAAGAAGATGATGGGACAAATCAAGTTAATGATCCCATAGAATAAGATGATGGGACAAATCAAATGATCCAAAATTTTTTTTCGTAGCCGAATGAGGATGGGGACAATGCTGGTATTTATGATGAACCTCTATTAGAAAAGGAAAAAAAACGACTTTATGAAGGATCAAGAGCAAATATTCTCTCTGCTACATTGCTTCTAGTGAACTTGGAGGTTATGAATAATTTGTTGAACACTTGTATGACACAGATCCTAAGGTATGTAATATGTTTCATCTCATATTATACATAAATGTTGATTTTTTTCTATTTGTTTTTAGTGTTAATTAATGTGTAAAATAAGAATGCAATTTTTNTCCAGAGGAGTACAAGGTAGGAGACCATCTCAAGTCATCTCAACTTAGTCTAGAGGAGTAGACAAGATACAACACGTCATAACAAATCAGTCCAGAGTCTAACGCACACCCATAACATGGGCACACCCTACACTTGGTCTCCCTCACACAAATGTCTTAACTCAGTCCAGAGGAGAATGATCTGGAGGATGTCTCATGAAGCTGCAATCAACAACATAGATAGTATTGATGTAAGTGTGGATGAATCCATACCTCACAAATAAAAGTCACAAACAAATGAAGATTCATAGGAGACAATCTACAAAGAAGAAGAAAAGGAAAAAGAAGAAAAGAAAGAACAAGAAGAAATAGAACACCAATATCCGAAGACACCATCCAAAATTGTCCAAAACAATCATCCAGAAAGTCATATTCTTGGTGATATAGATGCAAGAGTTCAAAATAGAAGAATATCAAACTTTTCTTTGCTATAAAAAATAGAGCCCAAGAATTTCACACAAGCTAATGAAGATATGCATTGGGTCAATGCTATGGAAGAAGAACTAAATCAAATTGAGAAGAATGAGACATGGGAACTTGTGCCTCGACCAAAAGACAAGAATGTTATTAGCACCAAATGGGTATTTAGAAACAAATTAAATGAATATGGACAAGTAGTACGAAAGAACACATGATTGGTTTGTAAAGGGTATGCTCAAGTTGATGGCATTGACTTTGAAGAGACCTTTCCTCCAGTTGAAAGATTAGAAGAAATCATAATGTTTTGGCATTTTCATGTTTCAAGAACTTCAAATTTTATCAAATGGATGTCAAGTCAACCTTTCCAAATAGAAATCTAGAAGAAGAAGTATATATTGAACAACTAGAAGGGTTTCAATTTTCAGAAAATGAAGATTATGTATGCAGACTAAAGAAGGCACTCTATGGACTAAAGCAAGCTCCCAAATCTTGGTATTCAAGGCTTGACAAATACTTGCAACAACAAGGTTTCAAAAGAGGAGTTGTAGATAAGAATATCTATATCAAAATAGATAATGAAGATATGTTAAACATTGTGGTTTATGTGGATGGTATCATTTTTGGAAGTAATGCTGATAGAATGAGCCAAAGTTTTGTAGAAGAAATGAAAAAAGAGTTTGAGATGTCCTTGCTTGGAGAATTTTCATTCTTTCTAGGGTTGTATATTTATCAATCCAACAAAGGCATATTCATTTCTCATACCAAATATCAAGGAAATGTTGAATTAATTTAGAATGGAAGATTGTGCAGTTGTCAGTACACCCATGATCACAAGATGCAAGTTAAGCAAAGATGATGAATCCCCATAAGCAAATAAAAAACTATAAAGGTCAATGATTGGAAGACTACTATATGTGACAACATCAAGTCCATACATCATACAATTATTAGTATACACATCAAGATTTCAATCTACACAAAGGAGACACATGTGCAAGCAGCAAAAAGAATATTCAAATATTTGAAAGGCACATTAGACTCGGGCTTGTGGTATTCAAGAAGGACTTCACTCTAAGAGCATATACATATGTATATTGGGAATGAAGTATTGATGACAATAAAAGTACTTGTGGAGGAGAATTATTTCTAGGAAACTGTCTAGTATCATGGTTAAGCAAGAAGAAAACTTCAATCTCTCTATCCATAACATAAGCCAAATATATTGCATAAGTGGAATGTTGTACACAAGTTCTCTGGATGAAGTAGACATTGAAGGATATCAAGGTAGAATATGATCATCCAATCTAAATCATCAGTGACAACAAAAGTTCAATCAACATTTCAAGAATCCTGTCACACCCTCAAAGACGAAACATATTCTAATCAACTAACACTTCCTAAGAGAATAGGTAGTTGAGAAAAGTGCCAAGTTGGAATACATTACCACCAAAGAACAAGTTGTAGATATTTTTACCAAAACCCTTCCCATAGACAAATTTGAATATCTCAGACAAAATCTCATAGTGATATCCCAGGGAAGTGCAAGCTTAGGGGGAGCATCCCTTTTCCATTGATCTCAAAGGGAGAGAGGTTGCAGACAAAGGGAAAATTGCAAACACAAGGAGAGTTGCAGACCTGGGGAGTGTTATAGAATTGACTAAGGGTTTCCATCAATGAAAAATGGGGAGATTGTTGGAATTATTGTTTTCATTGTTGTCTGTTGTGACATCCACAAAAACTTGCTAAAATTATCTAGCTTAAAGAATTTTAGTGGGAACCTACCCACTAAAATTTCAGAAAGGTACTTATCACTACAAACCTGACTAGTTATTCATTCATAAAACTATTTTTTTGTACATAATATTTGAGGATGATATAGAGAAATTTTAACCAACACAGACCCCTTTAGATTACATTGATCATATACTCCCTCTCCAGCTCTAGTCGAACGTTAATCCATTTTCGGGAAGCCCCTCTACAATTATGTGCAAGCCCCTATACCCATATGACCATTGCTTAAAGGTTGTTGGGACTTTTCACTGGAGTCACACAGTTTGATATCTCCCGGCGAATCTGTCTGACGATGAAGCTACCTTAACCATGTCGTTGGGAGAATGTAGCATGTAAACGTGGACCCCTGGAAAGTATGTCTTCCTGACCACATATCCCGATGATGATATCATATTCCATGTATGAGCCATCTTCCTTTTTTTGTGGCCTCCTACCTCATGCTGACATTTCAAAAGGAAATTAGCTCACAAAATTCTTCATGAAACAATCATTGCAAGCATGTAAAAGTGGACCCTAACCCGATTCTTTATTATATTTAAATAACCTAGGATGCTTTCAATGAGTCTCATATACTCCATGCAATCCTCTTTAATTAATGCATGTTTTTCAAGGAAGACCCCTTTTATCGTCGAGGCAGATATCAAGCACTCCATCCATATCTTCCAATTCCTCCTCTCGATAGAATATTCTGATGACACTTGCCTCTTGATACACAAGTTAAGTATGGTAAACCAGGCCTTTCGGTTTGTGAATACATGTTAGAAGGGGATTAACCCTTAAATGTTTCACGAACCAATCATCATATAACATATAAGGTGGCCCCCTAACAAAATTTTGCATTATGATCCAACCAGCCATGAGCCTTTACTACACATTATACATGTTAGGTGGCCTCATTCCATCAACACACATTTTTCAAGGATTACCACCTCATCGTTAGAGAGTGAAACAAAATTTTCACCTGCTTTATCTGTTGGTCCCTTCTCGATGACATTACCCAAGCTTTATCATTGGGAGGTCACCTCATCAGAACAAATGTTGACTATCTCCTTCATGTGATACATCACCTCATATTGATAAATCCTTTAAAAATCATTGTCACAACCCTTTAATGTGGATTTCCTTCATATGAAAACTCGCCCTAGTTGGTAAATTAGAGTCATAGACGAAATGATAAATGAAACATGTTATATGAATGATTTAATACATAATGACCTTGTCAATTGAATGGGTTACCTACACCCCTTAGCATAGTTCTCAAGGGGTAAGCAAATGTTCTAAAAGAAATTGTCATGAGAAGAATTCGACTCCTCCAAATGTTTCAAAGCAATTATCTCGATCAATGTTCCCGATGATGACATGAGCAGAGAAACTTTCCACACTATTCTTGACCCCAAATATCCGACAACATGCCAACAATAACAAACATAAATATTTCTTTGAAGAATTAATTGAGGCTGTATGAATTTGACTAGGAAAAAGTTGTAACACACTAAGCATTTATTACATAGGATTAAGGGGGAAAGGTAAAATCTAAAAATCTTGTTAAACCCTAATCGACATATCATTTACCTCTGAGAAACTTGTGAAAGTGTAAGTGCTCATACTGTGATAGCATAGTAAATTCAAATTACTCCAGAGCCTTAAGGAGACATGTATGTATATTGTATATTCTGGACTTAATGCTTCTTGTGACCAGTTGGATGATAAAAAATTCTGGTCTTCTATGTAACAATGTACCAAGGCAACAAGATGTCCCGCGTGTAAACCAAAAAAGTGAAGAACCTTGCATCTATTGGGCCTGCACCAATTATTATCTTGGACTCTATCATAGTTATAGATACCAGTTTCTTTGAAGGGAGAGAACACTTCTCAAGGTACCACAAAATATATCGTATATTCTAGAAAAAAGATTATCCATCCGAAAAATAAGATATAGATGTATATCATAATATTGGAAGAATAAATAATCACACTCTGGCGGAACGCCCGATGATTTTCAACTACAAAACGCTAAATAGTGATGTTTTACCCACCTCCAGAAAGAGACAGTCACCATCGTCAACGAGTCCAAAGTTCTGATTTCTTCCCTGAAGCTCAAAGATACCATAATCAGATGCCAAAACCATGAACCTATAGTATCATTAAATGAATCCTTTCTATGGAAGTTTGGGGTAGAGACTGAAGAATTCGAGGACCTATTGGAAAATTGGTACAATGATGAGCTGAGACGAGTTAAGGAGGGAGAAAGATATATCCCATCTCAATATCTGAAGAGACCATATATGTTTCTAAACACAATGATCTGTAGACTGTATGGTGAAGAAATTAGCACACACTTTAGGATGGAATGGTTTCTAATGGAATATATGGTGGCGAAGACAAGGCAAGTGTTCTACTGGGCGAACATCCTGGATTTCAACATTTTTAACAGAGCTAAGGAAGCTACATGTATGAAAAAAACATTCTTTTATATGTCGACATATCTTATTGATGTAATCTTCTATGTGCACCATTTCCGTACTTTTGAATGGAGTTGGACTCCAAGTCAACTTCTAATTCATATCCATTACTCGAAACTATGGGATGTAAATTACAGATAATATTTTTATAGCTTCTGTGACTATTTATTAACCCCTCTTTACAAGGTGATTTTAGAGATTTTCCCACACCGGATATCTTAAGGGTCCATAACAACCCTAAGAGAGATAGGGGATTGGTATGTAAAAAAATATTATACTTATATCAAGGTGTATGGAAGTATTGGAATACCACATATCTTACCCAAGTATGTGCTTGACAAGTGGTTATCTAGAGAAATTTCATACCAAAGAATGGAAAAGGGGATCACAACATATCTATCAGAGAAAAACAAGAAATACTGGCCAAATTTCAAGGGAAGCTACATGTATGGAAAACAGATTCTTTATATGTCGATATATCTTAACATGTAAATCTTCATGCACCATTTCCGGTGATTCCTTTGAATGGAGTTGGACTCTAAGTCAATTTCTAATCTATATCCATTCAAACCATGTGGATGTACCATGTGTATACTTTTATAGCTTCCTCAGGATTATTTATTAACCCTACATGCAGGATTTTAGAGATTTTCTCCCACACCGAGATTCTTATATCCAGAACAACCCTAAGAGATAGGGATTGTATGTAGTATTGATATACATCATGTATAAGGCTGGAACATCACATTCTCAAAGGCAAAGCGCTTGACAGTGGTTGGTCAGAGAAATTTCATACCAGGAAAAGGGATCAACATATCTATCGTGAGAAAACAAGAAATAATCGGGCCACACATAGGAAGATATACCTGGCCCAACAAACCCTATGTCTTAGGCTAAAAGTCCAAGCCCTCATGGGAAATATTTATATTCAAACAACCTAAAGGGGAACGATCCACATAATGTAGTGTATGACCATGTAATATCGGTCAAGTTCACACAACAGGTCATTCATGAAGTGAATTTCATAGAAGACCTCTTCAAGGGGGATTTATTTTTTGAAGAATTATTACAAAGGATGAAGGATGAAACAACTAGAGAAAATCCTCAAAAGGAAGAGGATGAAGAGGGGACTGTAGTGAAGGAACATTTCAAAAAGTCATTGGAGAAGAAAAAGGAGAAGTTGGAGGCCAAATAAAGGGAACAAGAATGAAATGAGGAAAGAGCAAATAAAATTTAAAAGAAAAAGAAAGATATCAACAAAGAAAAAAGGAAGAGATGGAAAATAAGAACACCAACAAATGAAAACTCAAGAAAAAATGGTTAAAGAAGCCAAAGAAAAACTCAGTGGTGTTAAATAAAAATAGATATGGAGCTAGAAAAGAAGAAAAGGGAATATGATGAAAGACACAAAGTAGTTGTTGAAGAAGAAGAGAAAATAAAAAGCAGAGAAGACCTAGAAAGGAAAATAAAACAAACAAGCATGAGCTAAGTAGGAATTCCACTGTGCACTGGAAGTATAATTACCATCTCTATTGAAGAATGCACTCCTAGAGGTTTGTCCAAGGAAATATTTCTTACACATCTTAGGAATTAGGGTTGGACGATGTGTAGTGACTATAGGTGAATATTATTAGAGTCATAAAACTAGGGCTATTGAGAGGAGAATAAATAAGATAAAGAGGGGTAATCTTAACTCAATAAGGAATCCTATGAGAGAAGCATCAAATGGAAGGCGTGTCCAAAAAAAAAAATGTTATACAGACAACATCAACCCTAAATGCATTTATAGGTGCAAATGTTATGTTAGTATATGAAATAAGAGAAGCATTGGATTTATCTAGGGCCTGAGTAATTGATCTAGAAGCAAATCTAAACACAATCAAAGAAAATCTATCTTGTGAGTTAAAAAAGGAGGCCGACACAACATAACAATTTCACAAGGAATAAATGCAAAATGAACTACAACTCTAGAAAGATAAATTAAATGTTGAGATTGAGAAAAGGGATGATGTAAATCAGAGATTGCATTAGAAACAAATATAATCTCTCAAGATTACACACTCAAAGGAAATGGGACAAATCAAGAACAAACATGCACAAGAGATAACAAAATTGCAAGTAGAGCGCTTGGAGGTGAGCATATACAATGAAAAGCTAGAAGATAGAATTAGAAAACTAAAGGAAGATAATAAGTTATGGGAGAAAAATATAGAAGGGAACCAATGATGAATCTTCATCGTAGGAGTTATTAGAGAAGAATCCATAGTTTCTAATGAAGAGCTCAGGAATGTGCAAAATAAATTATTTCATATATTAAATGAAGTTCAAATAAGGAGACACGACCAAATCAGGCTTGGTAGTCAGTTGGAAGTCACAAGGAATAAATACCAAAAGGTTCAAAATGTCTTTGAAAAAATTATAGATTGGCAAGATGTATATCATAATCCACCAAGTACCCTGCCAGACTACATAGCCAAACAAAAGATCAAAGACCAAGTCCTCTTTGATACTTAGAATCCCATCATAAATGATATTAAAATTACTCAAGAAATAGTTAGTAAGACATGCAAAATACTATGGAGGGATTTAAACACCATACTTGAACAATTTGAAATGGATGTGATGGTAGACTTGGAATAAGAAACCCCAACTAAGTCGAAGATAGAAGATGTGGAAACCAAAAGAAATCTCAGTAGATAGACTATTGAATAAATTGAGGAAGTAAGTAAAGAGGTCCTGGAAGGAACACTCATAAAACTAATCAAACTGACCTCACTAACCAAATACTTCATTTAGAGAATATAGTAAAGCCTAAAGGTGGAGGTGACAATCCAGATTTTTTACAGTGGGATGGATATGGAAATGATGTAGGTGAGTAGAGTGGATGAAATACTGAAGGACTATGAGATCTGGAAGGAGTATAGATACAATATGTAACAGTCGAATACCTCTTAATCATTGTATTTGTAATGGACTCTTTTTATTTTGACCATATGAAATTTTGTAAAGTCCCACTCATGAATGTGAAATGAAATGTTGTAACTATCATCTAACATGATGACAATTACATAATATGAACAACCTCCTCTTATTTTATAAAAGAGAGTGTTGCGATGAAATGAATTTTTCCCTTTGTAAATGAAATATATTATTTTTACTTCAGAATGAGTAAAGAGCAAGAGGCATTTTCGAAATTTGTGATTTGGTGAATGTGTATGAGATTATTCTTGGCACATTTATCTTCTTCTTGAGTAATACATAATTCAATTATGTGAATTATTTCTTCGCTTTATTCTTAATGTTCATGCTGTCATATTTTTCCTTATAAGTACATATATGATGTTATAAATGCATTCTACAACTAATTGTGAAAGTATCTATAGCATTGTTGTTATCATTTATCATTGGAATACATGAATTATTTCTAATCCTAATGGTATTATATTTCACTGTACTCATTTTTAATTATCTTTCTCCTGATCAGGATAGGATATATTAGTTTAGAATTTCATTTAGAATAGTAATAGACAACATCAACTAATTTAGTCTCAGATTTTGATTCATCTGAGAACATTTTTTCCTCAGATTCATATTTAGTTAATAGTCTAGAGAAGCAACCCGATCCACATACTGGTTGGAAATGACATCCTAAATGATATTAGGTCTAATTGGGACTTTCCATCAGGCATTCTCTCTTGCCTGCTTGACAAGCCATTTTGGACCCGTCAACAAAAACGATGCTAGAAGGAGGGCCATCGAATTAAATGGATGCAAAGAAAATGCTAAACCCTACTCATTCTATTCCACTGATCAACACTACTCAGTCTAGTTATTATCACCCTTCCAACCCTGAATAAGCCTTTCATCCTCTATCATACTTTATAGATACTCTCACTCAAGTTTCTACTCAACGAGGTTCTATACACTCTGAGACTATAATTCAAACCCCTCATAGCTATATGAGAGAATATCTTGAGACCATAATAATAGAATCCCATGACTGTGTGTTAAATCGACAGTGGAGTAGGTATATTGGCCAACTCCTTATTGACTATTCGATACCCTGTTACACATCAAAATTCCTCACTTCGATAATGTCACATTCTCATTATCGCAAGTGTCTCACTTTTGTCACAAGTGTCGTAAATGTCACATTTTCATTCTACATATGTCGCATTTCGAACAACACCATCAAAACACTTGATACATCCTCTAGAACATGTTGGAAGGAGAAACTGCATTATTTGACAGACTAAACAAAATGTTTTGCCTTGAGAATTGGTCATCTTGACGAATGTTTGGAAAATCAACACTCCCCTGATCATATGCAGGGAGTGCTAGTGCTCTCTTTCCATCTAGAAGGGAGAATTGAAACGTTCTGTTTCCCGTTTTGAGGGAGTGGCGATTGGTTGAGAAAATCATGGAAAGAAATCCCCCTTTTCTCTAAGGAAAGATAGAGATGATTCGAGTTGGTTTGGCTCGAATCTAAGCTTTAGGCTGCATCTAAGGGAGATTCCACAACTGATGGAATCATATCCTCAAATTATCCCAAATATAACCAAGGTGGTTGAGCCTCTCAAAGTCTACAAATCGAGGCATTCTCATGGTGAAAAGGGGGAGGATAATCAACAAAAGTATTTCCATTTTGATCTTGGATCTTTCAAGAAAAGGGTTGGACAAGGAGGATTTAGAGAGGTTGTTGCAACTGCATATACAGATTGTAAGTGTCTTTTTAATGTTATCATTAATATATTCTTGGCCTATTTCCTTCAAGTTTGTGTATTATTGCATATGCTTGTCTATTATGGATGAATTTGGTTTAAACTAATCTTAGTAGAGTAGGAAGTCTTTGTTTTCTTCGTTGTCCATTGCATTGCAGGTACCGTGTCATGCTGAGGAGCTTGGAGATCAATTTCAGATTGGATTAAGTGAGGACAAGCTTCGAAACAAGGTACATCATAATTTATTCCTCTCTTTCTTTTGATTAGCTTAACTATATTTAAAGGGATGTTAGTGTCCATTTTCATATTTCTGTCTTGGTAGTAGGGGTATAGAATCCAAGAGGATATTCAACTGTCCATAGGGAAATTTTACTATAACATATCGCAAGACCAAAGAATTGTTTGGAGGGAAGACCCATTCTTTGAAAACCCATTTACCCACAAGGACAACCCAACCGTAGGGACACTGTAATATCACTTATCTCAAGTTTTACAAGGCATTTTGAAATATTCTGATTTCGAACTAGAACATTTCTTACTTGCTGCTGGTGGTGGATCTCCCTTGCCTCCCGAGTCACCACCTAGGACACCTAGGACACCTAGGGGTGAAATTGAAGATGAGCCAGAGAGAGAAGGAGAAGGGGAAGGAAGACAACTAATCCTTGTTAATCCTCAACTAATTCCCGAAGCTAATAAAAATACATTGAATAACCAACCATGGTTAGTTCTCGATGTTGATGTAGTCCTTGGGGCAGTCCATGACATGTCCAAGCATATTGAGAAGTTCTTGCTGAAATTTGACCCAGATAAGAAATATTTTTCATAAGTCCCTATCAAAAATTTTATGCTTCCATTAGACTTATGAATGTTCGATATGAAGATGTTGTCTGCAGATTATTTCCTTATACATTTTAGAACAGATCTTCAACCTGGTTATTTTCTCTAGCTCAAGAATCTATCACTAATTGAAATGTGTTTGAAACTACTTTTATAGAAAATTTTGGTGAGCACAAGACCCCTGCAACTTTGGTTTTAGATTTATCCAAGATTAAAATGGATGCCATGGAAAATTTTCAAAATTTTAATAAAAAGGTCCTTACTTTAATGAATAAGATTCCTTGGGATTCTAGGCCCGTTGAAGATGTTTCAATATAATTTTGTACCTTATCTCTTCCTATTTCAATGGAAATGTTTTTTAAGAGGGCAGAGAAAACTCCTTTAGAAGAAACTTTAAAAGAATCCATTAAAGTTGAGAAGGACATGCTAAGTCTGAAAGGTAACCTCGGGGATGGATTTTCAAAAGATAAATCCAATCTAAAAAAAAAAAAACTGTAACCAAACCCTTTGAAGATAAGAAGAATTATGATTCCACAGACATGAAATCCCTCCAGACAATTTTCAAGAAACTCTCCAACAAGATAATTGATTTGAAGAAGAATTGTGGAGAAGGCTCTTCCAACCCCAAGAAATTTTTTAAGTTTCAACACAAGAAAGAGAAGAGCACTCCTCCTAGAAAAAAGACCAATCCCCCTGCTTTATAAGGTATTAACATGGAGGATATTTACCAAGCTCTTTAGGATTTGGAAAATGAAAAAAAATACCGAATCCAAAGAGAAAGAAGAGGGGGAAGCTAAACAATAGGATCGATCTCAAGAAGTTGATGAAACAAAGGAACACCAATTCAGTTCTTTTTGGGATATTTCTTTCTGACTAGGAGAAGAAGAATATGTAGAAGAAATACAAATGTCCCAAAATGCATTTAACACAAGAAGTGAAAGAAAAACATCACCTTATAACCCTATTTCCTCTTTTGATGTTGCTAAAACAACATCCAACACCCATAAGACCCCTGCTGCTGACAAATAGAGTATTCCTTATACACCTCCATCAAAATTGGATTATGATTTCCTGGAATATCTGAAAAGAACTAAAGAAAAAATTTCCTCTTTTGAACTTATGAAGCTCCCTTGGATTCAAGAAAATTTCGTTAAAACTCTTCAAGGTATCACTTCCAAAAACAATCAAGAAGCTAATGTTGGATCCATAAAGGGAAAATGTAAAGTTGGACAGTCCACTAAAAAGACAACACCAAAGAGACAATTAGTTGTCAATGCATCTCTGACTATCCAAAGATTAAGATCCAACACTCCTTTTCTTACTGACTTTTTAGATTTTTAATAGGAATGTACATAATTGCGTGGTGGATTAGGGAACGTCTTTCAATGTAATGCCCCTCAAGGTATGTGATAAACTCAATGTTAAACCTGAAGAATTTGATATCCAAATCATACAATTGGATAGGACAAGAGTCAAAGTTATTAGGGAGTTAACGAATGTTTTGATCAGACTATCATCCAACCCTAAAGTGCACCAAATAATTAACATTATAGTAGTGGATATCCCTGATACTTATGGAATTCTTTTGAGCAGGTATTGGTCTGCTATGCTTCATGGATATTCTGCTACTGATTGGTCACATTTATGGCTCCCTTACAATGGGAAATCCAATTAAATAAGAGTTGACAAATAAAGGTACATTAAGCATGTAGTAACATAATTGAATTACCCAAATGAACCCATTATGTTCAATCATTCAATTTTGGGGAATTATTCTTATGATTCATTCTTTGGATATCACACAACTAAGATTTATTCTCATGCAGAATCAAACACATAATCTGAAATCCTTCATTGCACTCAGATTGTTGAGCCTCACTGTAAAATGGTAGATAGCATTGACAAGAACCAATATTTACAGTCTAATATAGTGTCTAGGGATAAATTAGAGGTATATTATAACTTCACTGACCTCAATAATCTAGAAAATAAAGGAAAATCTCAGTCCATAATTAAGCCTAGAGGGGATCCTAATATGTGGACTTTATTTTTTGATGGATCCAAGTCTCTTGAAGGTGAAAGTGTTGGTTGCATACTAAAGGACCCCAATAGTAATAAAGCATTGATTTCATGTATAATTGAGTTCCAATATACAAAAAATACTGCCGAATATGAATCTCTTCTCCAAGGATTAAGAAAAGCAGTAGACTTGGGAGAAAAGAAGATTAAGGTATTTGGTGATTATGAGATTGTAATTAGATAGGTAAGAAACACCATACATTGTCTTTCAATTAATCTCAAGCATTACCAACAAGAGGTATGGGAATTGATTAAATTGTTTGAGGCATTTAATATCATACATGTTCCTAATTCCTTGAACTATGATGCTGATTTATTAGCCAATGTTGCATCTAAGTTAATTCCATCAAAATGAATAATTCCTGACACTTTTTATATGGAATTAATGTACAAGACTTCAATTCTTGAAAATATAACCAACTTGAGAGTATTTGATTATGATTAACATATCATTAATTTCCTCCACCTTGAAAGAAACTTCAATTATTCTATTATAGATGGAGGGCAACATGATCAAGATTTAGGCCCTGATGTTTGTGACTCACTAGATCAAACAAAGAAAAGTAAAACCAATATGATTAATAATATCCCCAAGAATTTGGTGAGGTTGGAGAAACTATATGACCTTCAAGATAAATTCAAGAAAGTAACAAACTGTAAAACCAACAGTTTGAAGTGGTGAATATTGGTACAAGCAGTGTACCTCAAAATATCAACCTTGGAAAAAAATGTTCCCTAACTGAAAGCAAATCCTTCATTAAAATATTCAAATAATACAACAATATCTTTTCTTGGACCTATGATGAACTAAAAATTTATGATACAAATATTATCCAACATATCATCCCAATGAAGCCTCAAACAAAGCCTTTCTAGCAAAAGTTGAGAAAAATGCACCCAAGATTGGAGCCACAAGTAAAAGCAGAATTGAACAAGCTATTGGAAACAAAAATAATATTCCCAATTAGAAACAATCAATGGATATCCAATATAGTTCCTATGAGGAAGAAGAATGGGGACATAAGGCTTTGTGTTGATTTCAGAAATTTGAATAAGGCCTCTAAAAAATATAATTATCCTGTGCCACCCATGGAACAAATCTTGGAATGTGTCTCAAGTTTTGAAATGTTCTCATTATTGGATGGATTTTTAGGTTACAATCAAGTCTTAGTTTCTGAATATGACCATATCAAGATTGCTTTCCGAACTAAATGGGGAACTCATGCTTACAAAAAAATTCCATTTGGATTAATAAATGCAGGGGGAACCTTTCAAAGAGCCATGGACATAGATTTCAGAGGACTGATTGGTGATTGTGTGGTGGTATACCTTGATGATGTCATTGTATTCTCCAAATACAAGAAAGATCATATAACCCACTTGAGGAGGATATTCAAAAAATGTAGAAGGTATGGAATCTCATTGAACCCAAAAAAATCTATTTTTCTAGTCAATGAAGGTAGACTCTTAGGATTCATTGTATCTAAATATGGCATGATGATTGGGCCTAATAGAACTGAATTCATCTCAAAGATTCCTTACCCCCATAACAAGAAATCAATGAAGTCATTCCCCAGGAAGATTAATTTTGTGAGGACGTGTGTTCCAAGATTTGTTGAGATTGTCAAACCCCTTCAATACATGATAACGAAGAATGTAGATTATAAATGGGGGCCCACAGAAAAATAGGTTTTTGAAAAAATCAAATAAGAGATAACGCGAGCTCCTGCACTGATGAGTCCTGATTTAAAAAAAATATTCATGCTCCACACACTTGCTTATGATATCACATTTGCAGCTATCCTAACACAAAAGAACAATGAAGGGAATGCATTTCCAATTGCCTGTATGAGTTCAAGGTTGCAAGGGGCCAAACTAGACTATCCAAAAGTAGACAAGAAAACATATGCAATATTTAAAGTTGTCAAAAATTTTAGACCTTACTTGATAAATTAAAAAACCAAGGTGATTGTACCTTACCCTATTGTGAGGAACCTCTTGGTACAAAAGGATTTGGGAGAGAAAAGAAATAACTGGATAACATCCTTACAGGAATATGATATGGACATTAAGCTTGCTAATATTGTGAATGATCCATATTTATGAGCAAAACAAAATGAAACACAAATCTATTATATTAACACAAATATATAGAGAACAATAACCAAGATACAATGAAACTTAACTTCTATTCAATAAAGAAATTTGTTGAAACTATAAAATGCATAATGAAACAATCTTGCTCGAATGGTGATAGCTAATCTCTCAGAATAGATGTGGCAGCTACGCGCATTCACCTGAGCCCATTACAATGAGGCTTAAAACCCTTTTTTAKCATCAATAAGTAAACATAAAAACCTATACATCCAAAAACCTAACCCTAAGAGATGAAGCGCCAAAAGTCATGTGGGTCTCGATGGGGTAAGTTGGTACATCAACTTCCCGGGGTCGTAACTTTTGCATACKATCTCTTCATTTTAGGCACACGATATCCCATTGGAAAGGTCTATCTGAGGAATACACATGTTTCCATCACCCTTTGACCTTTTGTACTATGTGACTGTGGCATGCACAAAAAACATTGTTTAGGGCCTCAAAACGACCCCAAAAGTTTAGGACCCGAAAAKTTAGAAAACAACTGCCAAGATGAAAATTCTATGTGAGMCAATTGGAAGAGGTGGGTGGCCACCAATATCCACCTAKATCAATACTACCACCTTAGGAAGCAAYGATATCCATTGCRTTGATTYCCCCCCTCAGATGAGGAAATTTTTGATAAATTTGGCTCCGGGTGAGCCACTTKCCTTGGTGTAGGAGCTGCCTCRCTTTGACAACATGATACATCTACAGATTCTATTGGAGAGTACCCTTGACCTTTGTGTGGATGATATGATTAGTGGATGCTTGTTCCATGTAGTCAGGGTTGATATTTGTCAGTGTCAGTTGTTTTTCTATCTATGAGGTGTCCAATAATGGTGGAAAGTATGGTTGAAGGAGGTCCACATTAAACACTAGATACAAGACAAGGAAGGGGGGAATGTTGAGCTCAAAAGAATTGTCACTCATAGCCTTGGTGATGGTGTAAGGTCCATAACAGAGTGGATGAATATTACGATGGGGTCTTGTAATGCATTCTTTCTGCAAATGCAACAAAACTTTATCTCCCACCTAAAACTTGTGTCGCACCCAGTGTTGATCATTGCGTTGCTTTTACTTGGAATTGGACTTCTGCAAAATATCCTGAACCTATTGGTGGATGTGCTAGATTCGTTCAATGAACCAAGTGTTTTTTTCAGCTTCAATTTGATCATGGGATAAATCTTCCTATGTGAACACAAGGGTTAGTGCAACATCCTTGGGACCCAATGGTTGAAAACCCAACCCCGCCTGAAAGGGGTTGTGGCTGGTTGAGATATGTATGGATCTTTTGTAACTCTGATGAACATAGGGAAGATTCTCATCCCATGTGTGCAGATGCTTGGAATTTTACATGCACAAGATATGCACGATCATCCTGTTGACGACCTTGGTTTGGCCATCCGTTTGGGGGTGGAAGGTCATGGATTTGGTGAGCTTGGTGTCCATCTGTGACCATAGGCTTGACCATAATGTGCTGAGGAACCAAATATTCCGATTTGAGACGATGGTTTTTGGTATCCCAAAATGTACCCACACTTGTTCGAAGAAGAGCTTGGCAGTGACCTTTGTTGTGATGCTCTTCTTACAGGTGGCCATAATCGCCATCTTAGAAGATCGATCAATAACCACAAAAACACATTCCTTTCTCTGCTTGCTTGAAGGAAGGCCCGACATGTAGTCCATCGAGATAGATTCCCAGGGCATGTTAGGGGTAGGTAGAGGGGTGTACATGCCTTGTTTCTTAATGGCCAGTTTGGAAATGGTGCATGCCGTGCAGGACCAAATATACTTGCTAACATCATATAAAAGTTTCGGCCAATAGAAATGTTATTGCAACACTACCATTGTCTTTTATATGACAAAGTGTCCTTCCACCCGACTATAGTGAGCTTCCCAAATCATCTTCACTCGCTCACTTGATGGCATGTAGAGATGGCCCATATGGCACCACAACTCGTCCTGAAGATGGAAATCAATGACAATTGTTTTGGTTCCCAACATATGGTAGGTAGTGGCAAAGTCAGGATATCTCTCGTAGAGTTGGGGCCATTCAAAGGTCTCATGTCCATAAGAGTGTAGCACCGTGGCTAGTGATGCAACTGGAGGTCGACTAAGGTATCTAGTAACGTGGTTTGTTCTCCCTGTCTTATAATACTTGATGTTGATATGAAACTGCTGCAAGTATGTGGACCACTTCTGAGGACAATCATTCTTCAATTTTCCTTGGACAACTTATGATGACGGTCATTCTTCATTTTTCCTTGTGTCTGCATGAATTGCAGAGGCTTATGATCAATGTGGATGACTGTCTCCTTCCCAAGAATGTAATGCCTCCATTGGTGATAGGCTTGTACCATGGAGTACATTTATTTTTAGTAAGTGGGGTACTTACAAACAATATCTGATAGTGTCTCACTATGATAGGCCACGATATGTCCATGCTAAGTGAGAACTACGCCCACAACATAGTTTGAAGAATATGTTTCAATCTCAAAAGGCTACTGCAAGTCGGGTAATGAGAGCATCAAGGATGAGAAAAATATCTTCTTCAAATCATTGAACGCTTTTTGTTGCAACTGACCCCACACGAAATGTTCCTTGCCACCACCCCTGATCACTTGGCGAAGGGCCCATGCAATGTGGGAGAATCCAAACATGAACCTGCAATATAAATTGGCAAGGCATAAGAAGCTCTAAATCTCAGTGAGTGTGGTCGGCATTGGCTAGTCACGAATGACCTGGGTCTTGGCTAGATCAACATGCACCGCATGCTCATCAACAATGTAGCCTAGGTACTGGACCCTATTCATGCTAAAGGAGCATTTTTCCAAATTTGCATATAGCTTGTGTTACCGTAGAGTGTGCAGAACCTGTTGAATATGCTGCAAGTGTTTCGCCCAACTCTTGTTGAAGATGAGGATGTCATCCAAATACACCACCAAAAAAGAAATGGTGAAGTTCCGCAA
>SNQJ01S0031991.1:42591-53783 GCA_010110895.2 Picea sitchensis
TTCTACGTCAATGATCCATATACATTTTTCTAGTTATGACTTAGATTCATATCCCACATTTGATTAAGGGGCTTTCACCTCAACCACCAATGAATTCTTTGAGCGACATTCAACGGTGTTATGACAGGGGATCTTATGGAACTCACACCACTTTCCAGTGTCTTTATTTGTCTTTCCATTGTCCTTCTTTGTTTGCGGCTTAGAATGGTTGTCCTGAGGTTACATCCATCCTTGATCCATCCTTTGTTCTAGAGGTTGGGGCCTCGTTTTCCCTGCTTCTGTTGTGAGGGGTTCATAGACCCAAACTACGACGTATTTTGTTTAAGCTTATGCTCAATTTTTATAGTATATCGATAGGCCACACACAAGGAACATATGTCCAAAAACTCCATTTCTATCTGGTTGTATCTATGCAAACTGCCATGGTACTTGATCACGAGATTTCGCTCAGAGTCTTTGATACCCAATTTGGTGCACAAGGTATGGAAGAAATTGGTGAACTCTGACACTGTTTGGTCCCTTTCCTACCATAGTGTGGTCCATCTTGTATACAAGTCATCATAAATTCCATCAGGGTAGTATTATTCCTTAATAGAATCCCTGAAAGAACCCCAAGTGGGTGCGGCTACAAATAATGTAGATTCCTCGATTTCCTTTTTCTCATAGAAAGTCTCCCACCAATCTTTGACATGGGGGACGACCTTAAGGAGTGCAAATGTAATATTTTGTCTATCAAAAAATTTATGGACAAAAAAATACCCTTCTACAAGGTTTAACCATTTGTATACAACATCCGCATCTATTTGACCTTCAAATATAGGAATATCAAAATTGATTTGTACTTTGAAGGGGGAAACACCTCCGCTCAAGGAAGATGTATCACCTGTTGGAAGTTGTCGAAGGGTTTACGCAAAATTATCCATCATCTCATTCCTCTATCGCTTGAGGGATTCCTCAAGCAATATTTTAAAGGGATATCATATCCCATCTTCTCTCTTTTCTTCCCCCATGGGTGGTCGTTGAGTTCAGCGAGGTCGATCTTGCAAAGGTCTCAACTGGTTCGAGTCCAAAATTCTTACACCTTGATCTCGTTGGGGACATGAAAATAGAAACAAATGAAGAGCAAACCACTTTGATACCACTGATATGGATTTATGAGCAAAATGAAATGAAACACAGATCTATAAAATTAACAAAAATATACAAAGAACAATAACAAAGATACAATGAAACTTAACTTCTATTCAATAAATAAATCTGTTGAAACTATAAAATGAAGACTGAAACAATCTTGCTCGAATGGTGGTAGCTAATCTCTGAGAAGAGATGTGGTGGCTACACGCATTCTCCTGATCCCATTACAATGAGACCTCCAAGCCTTTCTTATCATCAAGAAATAATAGGAAAACCCTAGACATCCAAAACCCTAACCCTAGGAGATGAAGCGCCAAAGTCATATGAGCCCTGATGGGGTAAGTTGTACATCAACTACCCGGGGTTGTAAATTTTTCATACGATCTCCGTTTTAGGTGCACTATATCCCATTGGAAAGTTCTATCCGAGGAATACACATGTTGTCACACACTATCTTTGTCTACAATGTGATTGTGGTGAGCCCCAAAAACGTTGTTTAGGGCCTCAAAACAATCGTGAAAGTTTAGGACCCGAAAAGCAATATAACAACTGCTAAGATGAAAACTGTATGTGAGCCAGTGGGAAGAGGTGGGTGGCCATCGATATCCACTTGGATCAGTGAAAAGCCAAGGACTATTCAAACTTCCAGCTGAATCAATAGATGACAGAGCAAGTGAAGACAGAGTTTATCAAGATCAGAGCCTATTTGAGAATGAAGTCTGTTATATCCCTGTTAACACTGATCAATGGTATTATGAAATGAAGTATTATTTAACCCATGGCTCAAACCCACATTACATGTAACCTAATAAGAAGAGGGATCTTAGGCTTAAATCAACTCAATATCACCTCACCCAAGGAATATTATTTAGAAATAATTATGATGTTTTTTTCTTAATATGTCTTGAAAAGGATGATGCATATCAAGTTTTTTCCGAACTTCATGATGGTCCAACTGGAGGACACTTTGGAGGAGACAACACATCACATAAAATACTTAGATCTGGTTAGTAATGTCCTACCTTGTTTAAATATGCTCATGCATATTCCAAGAAATGTCAAGAATTCCAAAGGTCAGCTGGGAAAGAAAAGAATCCTACTTTTCCCCTTTAACTTGTTATAATTGAACACCCATTTCAACAATGGGGTTTAGATGTGATAGGGGAGATTAATCCTAAATATTCTCAATTGCACAAGTACATACTTAGTGCAAAAAATTGTTTCACTATATGCATCGAAGAAATACCTCTGAAGACTGTCAATGAAAATCAGGTGATATATTTCCTTGACTCTTTTATTATCGCTAGATTTGGTGTGCCAGAGTCATTGGTTTTTGATAATGCCAAATATTTCTCTTCTATGAAATTGACAAAAATATGCATTTGAAAAGAACATTAAAATAAATTATTAAACAAACTATTATCCTCAGGCCAATGGGTTGGTCGAATATACAAATAAAAATCTAATTAAAATTATGAAGAGAACTATAACAAAACACCAAAGGAACTGACATTTATCCCTCCCTAATGCTTTGTGGGMCAATAGAGTAACACCCAAATATTCTCTAGGAAATGATCCTTTCTTCCTTGTTTATGGAGAATAAACCATTTTACCTACACATAATTTCCTACCTTCATTGCAACTTTCCAAATTTGTCCAATATAAAGAATGCCCAATTATGAAACAAAGGTTGAACATGCTCCTTAAGCTTGGATAAGAAAGGGGGAAATATAAAAGAAAATTAATGCAACACTAGGGAATAATCAAGAGATGGGTTTGACAAGTCATCTATTGGAAATAAATACTTCCAAGAAGGTGATAGGGTCCTTAAATGGGATAAGGCCAATGGCGTAAAAGGAGAACATACCAAGTTTCAAAAGCTCTGGCTAGCCCATATCAAATCCATAAGAAAATTGGGTTAGGAATTTTTAATCTCGGGACATTGGAGGGAGACCTGGGGGAGCTCTCTATCAATGGAAAAATGTTCAGACGACACTTCTCCTAATCACCTTAGGTGATATATTATTTTACATAATATGTTTCCTTTTCTTTTGAGTTTTGTAAATCCTTTTAGAATAGTGTTCCCCACTTCTCTTTTCTATTTTCAAATTGTTTATTCACTAATTTTACAATAAATCCTCTATTGACCTGTTACATCACTCATGCACAAAATATAACATGTTGGGGATTGTGTTACCGAATGAAATACTTAGTTCATGTGTGAATTACTTTTCAGGTGTTCAAGAAGTGATAAATTTTCCTAGCATTTTGTTTGAAAACATTAGAGTATGGCATGTGGTTATGTCGAATGGAAGTGATTCATTTTCTCTACTTTTTAAGATAACTCCATATTATGAATGAAACAAATCCATATATTCCAATTCATAGACTGTCTATATCTGTGTGATCACTCTCACACCTAGCTCATGGTCCTACAAGATAGAGAACAAGTGATAGCCTCAGATGTCTTCTGAATAATATTTGTGAGACTCCCCCTTATACACATGGATATAAAAATACCAAAACTTTTCTTGGACAAAGATCCATGAGGGTAAAATACTAACTGAGGCTAGCATATCAAAGCAAATCTTGTATCAACCCACTTCCTAGACACTCATAATGAAAAATCACTATATATTCTCCAAATATGAAGGGTGAAATTTAAATCTTAAACAACAAGGAAGCTGGAAGCACCAAGATTGTGTGGGAAGTACAAGTAAACCCATCAGTACTATGGATTCTTTCTAGTAGTGGATCTATGCTTGTATGATACCGAGGAAACATCGTTGGGGCTATGAATGCTCACTGGCAGTGAAGAAATGGCGAGAGAGAAGAGATGATGAACACACATTGGTCTATAAACAACCAAAATTGTTGCTTTGTGGTGTCTGTCTCCTCTAAGACTTTTGAACAAAATTAACTAAACCCCACCCCATCTTCTCTCATGAAAATTATTCTGAGGATCATCCAGGTTATATCTCCTTCTCGTCTTTCAGTAAAATATAGTGATGTGGGGTCCATGATACTAAATTTTTTGAAATATACAAAGACCAAAGTATATAATCTAGAGGTATATCTGGAACAAAGATAACTGGTTCTCCCAACAAATTTGCATTTGTTGTGACATCCACAACAACTTGCTAAAATTATCTAGCTTAGAGGATTTCATTTGTATCCTACCTACTAAAATTTTAGCAAGTTACTTATAACTACAAACCTGACTGGATATTCATTCATAAAACTAATTATCTATACACAATCTCTGAGGGTGATCTAGGAAAATTTTGACCAACACAAAGATCTTCATATTACATTGATCATATGCTCCCTCTATAGATCCAGTTAAACCTTAAGCCCTTTTTGGAAATCCCCTCTACAATTATGTGCAATCCCCTTTACCCATATGACCATTGCTTAAAGGATGTTGGGCCTTTTTCATTGGAGTCATGCTATTTTATATCTTCCAATGACTCTCTCTGACGATGATGTTGCCTTAACTATGTCATCGGGAGAATGTAGTGTGTAAAAGTGGACCCCTAGTAAGTATGTTTTCCTGACCACACTTACCGACAATGATACCATATTTCATGTATGAGCCATCTGCCTTTTTTTGTGGCCTCCTACCTCATGATGACATGTCAAAAGAAAATTATCCCACACAATTCTTCGTGAATCAATCATTGAAAGCATGTAAAAGTGGACCTTTCACATGATTATTTATTATATTTAAAGTACCTAGGATGCATTCGCTAAGTCTTATATACTCCATGAAATCCTCTTTAATTAATGAACACTTTTCAAGGAAGACCCCTTTTATCGTCGAGAAATATATTAGGCGCTCCATCCATGTCTTATGATGCCTCCTCTCGATATAATCTTCCATCGACGCCTACTTCTTGATGTCAAGTTAAGTATGGAAAACTAAGGCTTTCACTTTTTACATACATGTTATAAGGGGATTATCCCTTAAATATTCTGCAAACCAATCATCATATAACATACAAGGTGGGCCCCTAACAAAATTTTTCATTCTGATCCAACCAACCATAAGCCTTTACTATGAATTATACATGTTAGGTTGCCTCATTCCATCAGCACACATTTTTCTAAGAGTACCACCTCGTTTTCAAAGAGTGAAACAAAGTTTTCACCTACATTATTTGTCGATCCCTTTCCGACAACATTACCCAAGATATAACATCAGGAGGTCATCTCATTGAAAAAACGTTGACTGTCTCCTTCATGTGATCCATCGCCTCATCTCAATCAATCCTACAGATGATGTTGTCACAACCCTTTAATCTGGATTCCCTTCATATGACAACTTTCCCCGACTGGTAAAGTAGATTCATAGAAAAAATGATAAATGATACATGTTATATGAATGAGTTAATACATAATGACCTTGTAAATTGAATGGGTTAACTACACCCCTTAACATAGTTCTTGAGGGGTAAACAAATGTTCTAAATTAAATCATCGTTGGAAGAATTTGAGTCTTCCAAATGTTTCAAAGTAATTGTCCTAATCAATATCTCGACGACGACATGAGTAGAGAAACTATCTACACTCTTCTCAACCCCAAAAATTCGACAACACGCCAACAGTAACAAACATAAATATTTCATCAAAGAATTAATGGAGGCTGGAGGAATATGAGTAGGCCAAAGCTATGCAAGTGATAAACTTGTGAAAGTGTAAGTTCTCATACTGCGATAGCCGAAAAAATTCAAATTACTCCARAGCCTCAAGCATACAAGTATGTAAATTKCATATTATGGATTTAATGCTTCTTGTGACCAGTTGGAAGATAAAATAATTTCATTCTTATGTGTAATATTTTACCAAGGAAACAAGATGTACCATGCACAAACTAGAATAGTGAATAACCGAGCAGTTATTRGGCCTACACCTATTATCAACTTGGAGTCTATCMCAGTTRCAAACACCAATTTCTTCAATGGGAGAGAATACTTCCCAAGGTACCACAAAATCTATCGTATATTCCAGAACGATGATTATCCATCTGACCACGAAGAGATAGATGCATATCGAAATATCATAAGAAGTGGAATTCACACTCTGGTGGCATGCCCAATGATTTTCCCCTACAATGACGTTACACTGTGGTGTTTTACCCACCTCCATAAAGACATGGCCACCATTATCAATGAGTCCAAATTTATGATCACTTCCCTAAAGCCCAAAGATATTAGAATCAGGTACCAAACCCATGAACCTACAATATCATTAAATGAATCCTTTCTGGAGAAGTTCGGGGTAGATAATGAAGACTTCTAGGAACTAATAGAAAATTGCTACAATGATGAGCTAAGATGAGATAAGGAGGGAGAAATATATATCCTAGCTCTATATCTGAATATACCATACAGGTTTCTAAACACAATGATCTATAGACTGTACGATGAATAAATCAACACACAGTTCATGATGGAATGGTTTCTGATGGGATATATGGTGGAAAAGACAAGAAAAGTGTTAAACTGGGCGAACATGTTGGATTTCAACATTTTTAACAAAGCTAAGGAAGCTACATGTATGAAAAAACCTAGATTTTATATGTCTACATATCTTATCGATGAAATTTTCTTTATGCACCATTTCCCTTCTTTTGAATGGAGTTGGAATCCGAGTCAACCTCCGATTCATATATGTTTGTCAGAATTGTGGGATGTAAATTACAAAGAATATTTTTACAACATCTGTGACTATTTCTAATCTCCTCTGTACAAGGTTATTTTCGGGATTTACCCACACAAGATATCTCAAGGGGCCATAAAAACCTTAAGAGATCTAGGGGATCGGTATGTAAAATAATATTATACTTATATCAGGGTGTATGGAAGTACTGGAATGCCACATCTCCTAGCCAAGTATATGTGTCTGACAAGTTGTTAGCTAGAGGAATTGCATACCAACCAGTGGAAAAGGGGATCACAACATATAATCAGAGAAAAAAAAGAAATATTGGCCAAATTTCCCACTATACGTAGGAAGATATACCATGTCCAACAAATCTAATACTGAGAAGGAAGCCAAAGCTCCAAGGGAAATATTTATGTGCACAAGAATCTTAAAGGGGCATGATCCACACAATATAGTGTATGACCATGTAAAATTGGTCAATTTCACACACCAAGTCATTCATGAAGTGAACTTCGCAAAAGACCTATTCAAAGGGGATTTCTCTTTTGAAGAAGTATTACAAAGGCTGTAGGATGAACCAGGGAGGGAAAATATTTAAAAGGAACATGATGAAGAGAGGAATGCAGTGATGGAACAATTCAAAATGTTACTGAATAAGGAAAAGGATAAGTTGGAGGCTAAAGAAAGTGAACAAGCATGGAAAGCTAAGGAAAAAGAAAATAAATCTAGAGAAGAAAAAGAAAGATATTAACAAAAAAAAAGGCAGATTTGGAAAAGAGGAACACCAATCAAGATGAAGCCCCGAAGAAAAATGGTGAAGTAAGAAAAAGGAACATTGCAAAGGAAATTAAAGAAAAATAAGATATGGAGCTAGAATAGAAGAAAAGGGAAGATGAGGAAAAACACATAGTAGTTGCTAAAGAAGAAGGGAAAAGAAAGAAAGAAGAGAAAGACTCGAAGAAGGAAAATAAAAGAAAACATTATTATCTAAGTAGAGTCTCACCAAAAAATAGTGCAAGTATATTTACCATTCCTATTGAAGAGTGCATTCCTTTAGCAACCATCCCAAGAAATTTTTCTTACACATATCGGGAACTAGGGTTGAATGATGTTGTAGTGGTTGTAGGTGAATATTATTATAGCCATAATACTAGGGATTTTGAGAGGAGAATAAATAAGAGAAAGAGGGAAGAATATGAACTCAATAATGAACCCTATGAGAGAAGCATCAAATGGAAGGTAGGCCCAAACCTAAAAGAAAATTCTATATATATGACATCAACCCTAAATGCATTTGCAGGTGAAAATGCTATGTCAATATATGAAATAGGAGAAGCATTGGATATATCTAGGGCTATATTAATTGAACTAGGAGAAGCTCTAAACACAATAAAATAAAATCTATTTGGTGAGTTTAAAAAGGGGGTCGACGCAACAAAACAACTTCACAAGGAAGAAATACAAAAGGAATTATAGATCCAGAAAGATAAATTAAATGTTGAGTTGGAGAAAATGGCTGGTGTAAATCAAAGATTGCATCAAGAAGAAATATAATCTCTCAATCTTACACACTCAAAGGAAATGGAACAAATCAAGACCAAACATGCACAAGAGATAACAAGATTGCAAGCAAATCTCTTGGAGGTGAGAATTTACAATGAGAATCTAGAAGGAAGAGTCAGATAACTCGAGGAAAATAATAAGCTATTGGAAAAAACTATAAAAGAGAACCAATAAGGAGCCTTGATCATATGTGCTATTAGAGAAGAAGCCATAGTTGATAATGAAGAGCTCATGGATGTGCAAAATAAATGATTTCATATATTAAACGAAGTTCAAAGAAGTAGACCAGACCAAATCAGACTTGGTAGTCAGTTGGAAGTCACAAGGAATAAATACCAAAAGGCTCAAAATTAGTTTGAAAATATTACATATTGGCAAGATGTATATCGTGATACACCAAGTACCCTTCTAGTCTACACAACCAAATAGGAGATCAAATACCAAGTCCTATTTGATACTTGGAATCCCATCATAAATGATATTAAAATTACTCAAGAAACAATCAACAAGGCATGCAAAAGACTATGGAGTGCCTTTGACATCATACTTGAATAGATTGAAATGGATGTGATGGAAGAATTGAAGAAGAAACCCCAGCTAAGTCGAAGATAGAAGATGTGGAAACTAGAAGAAATCCCAGTAGACAAACTTTTGAATAAATCAAGGAAGTAAATAAAGAGGTCCTAGAAGGAAATCCCATAAAACCAATCAAACTGATCTCACTAACCAAAGACTTCGTTCAAAGAATAGAGAAAAGCCTAAAGGTGGAGGTGACAACCCATATTTGTGACAGTGAGATAGATCTGGAAAATATACATGTGAGTAGAGTGGATGCAATCATGAAGGACTCTGAGCTCTAGAAGGTATATAGAGACAATATGCAACAATTGAATAACTCTTAATCATTGTATTTGTAATGGACTCTCTTTACTTTGATAATATGAAATTTTGTAAAGTCTCACTCAGGAATGAAAAATGAAATGTTGTAACTGTCATCTGACACGATGACAGTTATAGAATATGAACAACCTCCTCTTATTTTATAAAAGAGAGTGATGTGATGAAAGAAGCCTGAATTTTCCCCTTTGTAAATGAAAGATAATGTTTTTACTTTGGAATGGGTAAAGTGAAAGATGAATTTTGGAAATTTGTGATTTGATGAATGTGTATGAGACTCTTCTTGGTGCATTTATCTTCTTCTTGAGTACTACAAAATTATGTTGTGTGAATTATTTCTTCACTTTATTCTTGATGCTCATGTTGTCATATATTTCCTTATGAGTACATATATGATGTTATAAATGCATTCTGCAACTAATTGTAAAAGTATCTATAACATTTTTGTTCTCATCTATTATTGGAATACATGAATTATTTATGATCCTAATGGTATTATCATTAACTCTACTCATTTTTAATTAGCTTACTCCTTATTAGGATATATTATAATAGTTTAGAATTTCATTTAAAATAGTAATACACAACATCAATTAATTTAGTCATGTATTTTAATACATCTGAGAACATTATGTTCTCATATTCATATTTAGATAATATTTTAGAGCAGCAACTAGGCCCACATACTGGTCATAAATGCCATCCCAAATGAGAGTAGGTCTAATTGGGACCAACCAATTGGGCGTTCTCCCTTACCTACTTGACAGGCCATTTCAGACCTGTCAACGATGTCAAAGACAACGTGAGCATACAATATGTCCAAGTTAGATATTACAAACCTACAAATTTCCAAGACAAATATTGCAAGATGGATATTTTTGAAAGTATTATTTTTGGTCAATTTGGATACCCTATATTTGAAGGCATTTATAACCTACATAACTAGCTCAAATGAGACCATAATTTATATATTTGGAAAGATTATTCTAATAAATTTATAACGGTATACGAAATTCCCTCTAACTCCCTAGGAATGAGGAGATATGATTTTTTTCATCCAGCAACCCAACCAAAAAATTGAGGTCAACTCAGCCAATCTTTACAGGTCAACTCGGAAAGTGGGGACATAATTACTATAAATATAGGATATATTTTCACATTTTTAGTGCAACCAAGAAAGAGAGATCAAATTTGAGGTGTGCTAAAGGTGCTAGGGTGTCTCTTTGGAATCTAGAGGTGTGTAACAGAAATCTAAGGGAATTTCTTTTGGTATTTCTTATTCTCAAGGTATGCTATGAGGTTGTAGTATTGTCGTGAGGTTGTGATGCTATCGTGTGCACTACTATGAGGTTGTGATGTTTCCATGAGTAGATGTTACTATGAGTGGATTTTTTTATTAGTGGATGTTTCTGTGAATGGATTTTGTCATGAGTGGATGTTTCCATTCTGGGAATGATGTCAGGATTCTTTCCATGGTTTGAAGGATTTTCTATGGAATGAAACATGCAAGTTAAGTCATAGCTACTTTGTGTATGAAGATCTTGGATTGGTTTCTACACATATCTTATTGAGTTGGTGCTTATTTGAAGAGATTGGTGTCTCCAATAGGTTGGTGCCTACATCTTATCGATTTGGTGCTCAACTAAGGAGATTGATGTCTCTAGTAGGTTGGTGACTAAAATATTTGTAACAATAGGTTTGTCTCTACAATATTTGTAATAGTAGGTTGGTGCCTACAAAAAATTATAAAAATAAGTTTTTGTGGTTTTCTCCCACAAGGGTTTTCACGTTAAAATCTGTGCATTGTGATTTGATTTTATATGTGATTATTGTTTCTCAGTTAATGATTGATTGATGAATGATTAAATAAAGTAAAAAGTATATTATTCGGATTCACCCCCCCTCCCCCCCTCTTAGTATAAACATAAGTT
>SNQJ01S0031992.1:4143-26609 GCA_010110895.2 Picea sitchensis
TGCTTCTTGCACACACTCCTTGTACAAAAGGAATCCAAAATGTTGGAAACCCATTTAGGGTTGTGGTTACAATCTCTTTGTCACTAATGACATCTCCAATAGCTGCAAGTTGATCTCTAATCTGAGAAACTCTCATAAGATAGGATGAGACAGATTCTGATTTTTTCATCTTCATATTATGAAGTTGATTTCTTAAGGAAAGATTCTTGCTAATGTCTTTTCTTTCATATAACATGTTGAGTGCTTCATACATTTTCCTTGTTGTCTGTAGTTCAGATATATGAGGGATCAAGTGATCATTTACTGAATCTGACACGACTCTCTTTGTTTTCTTTTCATTCTTTGTATGCTTGGTCTTTTGCTCTTCTTCCTCTGGTTCTGGTACACCCATTGTAACATGTTCTAGGAGATCATTCTTGTCTAGAATAATCTACAACCTATGCTTCCAAGATCTGAATTTTCCAAATCCTTCCAACCTGTCTTCTACCCTCATACTGGTAGTCATTCTTTCTTGCAGTAGAAACCCTAGCCCTCCAGGCTATAGAAATAATAGAAAAATAAAATTTCTTGGATCTGAAAACTGAACTCACCAAAAGATGCACTGGATTAAGGCAATTATGCTGGTATAATCAGTTTTTGAAAATTCCAATTTTTGACCCTTGAAACTGGACCTGCGAAATTCTGGACTGGTACTTTTGGTACTCGTTCTGGTTTCCTGGTTTTTTGGTACTTCTGGTTTTTTGGTTTTCTGGTACTAGTGAAAAAATAGAGTTTCACTTTCTGGGAGTTCTATCCACTGAAAAGGTGCGCTCAAGATGCCAAAAGCTTCACTAGGTTAGGGCACACTTTTCTAGATGGTTTTTAGGCAAAAATTTCTCTCCAACAAAAAGCCCTAATTTTCTTGTACGACAACAGTGACGTTTTTGCTTATCCATTAAAAGGTGCTCTCATCAGCTTAGCTCTGATACCATGTTAAATTTTAAGCTATTATTAGGTTTCTTTTCAATTTACTAGATAACCATAGCATAGATAGGATCATTGAGAGAAACACAATCACAAGATACACAACATTTATCCTGGGAAACCCTCAAGGGGAAGAAACCCAACAAAACTTCTTTAATATAGATTCAATAACCAAGTACAGTGGCATAATAACTCTCTCTCTACGAGAGACAAACTACCATGATGCTATACCAGAAAATAATCAAAGAACCATAGCCAATCGAATGCCAAGACAATAAACCAAACACTAGAAAATATCCTCTCCCAAGCAATGTGCCTCTCTCTCTTCCTTCTTCTGACAACTGGTAAATGCATCTCCCTTCAATACTTGCACACTAGATGAGTGAGTTGAGTGAGTGAACAAATGAGGCGTTGGCTTCCTTTATTTATACAAACTGGAAAGTGTTGAAAGGAGGTGTCTCTTCACTGGCAGGGCCGACTTCTCTTTCTGGGTAGTTATAACCACTTTAATTTGCCTGGGGGGCGAATTCTTAATTTGCATATTACATTTAGGATTTGACCAATCTACAAAAGGGAATAAGAACATTCTTTGCAGTTACACAATATTTCAACACTCTTTTGTTCAATCCTCTCTAGATAAGGCATCTTTTCTTGGTGCATCTTATTGAAAAGGCAACTAGGTTTCTTCTTGGACATCTAGATTCTAAATCCCTAGGTGGATTTTCTTTCGCTTTCTATATTTCAACATTATCTAGGAGTTTCTTCTGTGCTCCCACATTGTATTCACATTGGATGTATCTTTTAGTCCCATTGACCTACTTTTGTGGTCATTTGTTGGACATTAACATCATTATCTTATCTTATCTACATCTCTAGCAATTGTTAACAACTGACCATGGATGCCTTTTCAATTTCAACGAGTTGTTTGGGATTGAATCCCCTCTTCCATCTTCATTAGGAATCCACTAAATTAGGTTGGTCGACTAAAGGAGAAAAGAGCATTGGCATTGTCACTGAAAGTACTTCCAAGAGAGACCAAGTCACAATAAGTCAATGCAATATGTTACATGAAGCATTTCAAATAAAGATGGTCTAGTCGTAGTACAAAGTTGGTTTGTTTGCATGCTTGACTCCTAGATTAATTAGTATGTATTGTTTGTTCTCCTTAGTTGGCCTTAGGATTGAGTTTGTGTCTAATGGCATCAGTTCCGGGGTATTCCAACTAGCATCGTGTCCTATTACCACCACTTGTTGCCATGTGTCATTTGACTCCAAACATGCCCCTATAATGCCTAGATAGTATACCAATAGTAATAGAGCACAATACAATTGTGAAAGAGTAACACTATGGTAATCATTATGAGCTTATTGTGATACCAACATTATACTAGTAATGAACTAGTGTTACATCTTAATTCACTGATTGTTTCTTTCATTAATGGTGTTATAGGACATACAAGAAAACATGTATTTCTCTTATCTATCTTCAATGAGTGAGGCAAGTTCATGTATAATAGAGGAAAGTGAGATTTCTAGTAGGTCTAACAGATGGAGATCAACTAGAGGTGAGAAGATCAGAAGAAAATTTCATAGACGCATGGAATTTTTTCTTGTGAAAGGGGGATCATGTTCTTATGATCATGAGAGAATAGATGACATCGAGGTTCCCTTGAGGTACAAACATATTGTGAAACGATGGGTACCCAAGGATCTTCCTGAAATAAAAACTAATTTTTGTGTATACGAAAGGATATATCGGATTGCTTAATCTTCATTACATGGTTTGGGGCCATTTTCTATGGATGGAATAAAGGTCTGTTACAACAGATTAACTGAATTGATGGAGTATATCGAACCCTGTTATATCTACAAATATTGGATACAAATAGTCCAATATACAAAAAGTATGTGAAGATATGGCTTGGTTGCAAATTATATACAGCTAAAAGAAAATGATCAAAATAAAGGAGAAACTATTTATATTGACAGAAGACCAAAATCAACGGGGAATATTGTAGGGTTTATAAACAGTACTCGACCCACGACCACAAATAAGCGACCCAATTGCGTATTTGAGGGGCATGAAGGAAACCGTGTCTTCGCTTGTGTAATAAAATCAATAGTTGCAGGGGAAGATTTATTGACTGATTATAATTTGAATCGAATAAATAGAGATGTTGCTATTATGGGGGCAGTATGCATACTAATTTACCCAACCTGTAAGTAATGACTCTTATATTTTATGATTTTCATTATGTTCTTTGCGGTGTTAATCCATTTGGAGAGCTTCGGTTTGTTTACTCAGTGTGACCTATTTTTGTTATCAACAATAACATTCCTCCTTAGATGTCAATAAAGAGGGAGGATTTCTCATACATTTGAATTTATTTATCATGATAATGATCACGGTTCTAATTTTACTATAATGTGGCAGGATGATCATAGTAAATCAAAAGTGGCCTCAGAACAGGTAGACGAACAACAATTTTCGAATTGCTTTTAAAGTGCATTTTATTTATGTGGCGATCAATTATTTTATTTGTTTACATAACTAAATTATCATTTATTTTGTTGAATATGTAGTCGACGGACCATAATGTTGATGATGATTTGCTCGACAAATGAGATTTGTATGAATCCCCCAACCCTATGGTTTTATTTAGAAAAAGATCAATAAATCAAACAAGGAACTAACTCACTTGTTAGATATTCTAGATCAAACTTCTGAGGTCGATGAAAAGATCAAATAAGTTATGACAAGGCTTAAGACATATAAGGTAATAACCATAATTTCAAGTGGTTTTATTTTTATGTCATAAGATCAATAATGAAATCTTGATTTTTAACTTTTACATTATCTGAACAAAAAAATGTTTTCTTTCTTATTTAGAGATTTTTGGATCCCGTTGACCCCAACATGCATGGTATCGGTAGTAGTGGTGTTGCATAGATGCCACAGGGTCCTGATGCAAGCCCTCGTAAATCTGTTAGGATGTAGCTATTCATATCTCCACCTTCCACGCCATTAGGTGGGAACCATGACACACACATCGAGGAAGCGACCACATAGGTAGGCTTTAAAAGTGGTGACAAAGATGAGGCTAATGATTTGACCAACTATATGGTTGTTTTTCCTAAAGCAAAACGTGTAACTAGCACCAAGACCCTTAAGGGAACATTTATGGTCAACGAGAAAGGGCTTCCATTAAAGCAAGTTAAAGTCCCGGGTAATTTTTAAAATTTTAATTGTTTCATGTTCTCTATGTAGACAAATATAAATCATCTAACTTCTTATTTTTAAATCAATAATCATATAATCTTTTTGCGTGTATGGAATACGGATTTTTATAGGGCCTTGGAGAATAAGGCATTGCTGATATTTGGGCTCACCTTATGAGAGAGGTGGATTTCCTAGAATTCCAACCTCAAAAGAGAATTGATGGATTATCTTGAAATCCTTTTTGGTGTAGACACATTTAATAAGACCTTGGCCACCACTGCAGCTGACCAATATTTAAAATATACGCGACAAACATATAAGAAGCACTTGAAACAAAATGGTAGGGAGTGGAAGACCCACATTAAGGACACAAAAGAGAATAAATTGACAAATGAAAGGAAAACACCCTCTGGTCCCATAAGGTAAATTACAATTTCAATTCAATACCTTCAATTTTTTTTTATGTAAATAAAATTGTAGTATATATTAACATAGTTGAAACTTTTGATGATAGGTTGACTAACACGTCAAAGGAAACAAAAGAAAGGCTTTCCAAATGTGGCCAACACGGGCTAGGTCAGGGAGGCTACTTGAAGTTGCAGTCATGAATTGTAAGTACCTAAATATCTTATGTGTATCGCCTTAAAACGTTTAGATAATTGCAACGAATAACATTAAAAATACATACTCTTGTGCAATGCAAGGTGACGAGTTTGGTAGTGAAACCACCGAGAAAGACCTCCAGCTTGGTTACAAGTATGGATATAAAGTCGTAGTTGAACACCAAAAAATATTGGGGCAGTTACCAAGAACCACTTTGCAAGATAAGGTAAACAAAATTCAATCCACATTAAACTTTATTAATAATATAATACAATTATGTCGGATATCATCGATAAATTTAATGTTTTACAACTTTTTTTTAATCAAGAGAGAAACATTGTCAACGAACACACTAGTATTGAAGAGCAATGTGTTGATAACAGTTTGCAATCAGAAGATGGTTATCTCATGCAGTCCCAATATTCCATGGGGTGCAGCCCCACGATGGTGCTACAACTGAACTGACACATGACGATAATATGGTTGTATTTTAATCATATACTTAATAATTTCATAGTTATACATTTTGTACTTCTATTTTTTTTTACTTATACATTTATGATTGTCCTTATAAAGTTTGTGGTCTCAATGACAGATAATGTTGTACTTGAGAGTCATACAGTTGAAGAGGAGCACACGGGGGGAACCATTCCAATGGTGTCGACCAGTACACTAGGTAAATAATGACATTGTAGGTGTTCTTTTTAATATTACTGAACTAGTTCAATGATATTTAAAAAATAGACATCTAAATTTTGTATTTTTTTCTTTTGTAGGTGATGCCTCATCACAACAACCTCCATTACCCTGTGAGTACCCCGTGACTAGGCGTGTTGTGCGTGAGAGGATGCAATCACAATCATATTTTGAGGAGCACCCAAAGAACGAAGATGTAAATATTGATGAAATGCTTAGGAACTATAGAGCTAAGAACAAGAGGTCGGCTAAAAGTACTAAACGATGATGTACATGAATATTTTAATAACTATTTTATATAAAATCTATTTTCTATGAAATACTTTTTTTACTTGTTGGGTCGCCAAAATGTCATTCTTTTACCAACCTTTTACTTCACTTTTCACCATATTCCGCTTTCCCGCAACCTTACATTAAGACCATTTTCATGATTACATATGACTTTAGACCTATTATTTTCCAAAGCATTAATTTCAGTATTTTGAGTGAGTTTATGATTAAATATTGGAAAAATAACATGTTTTCACTTATATATCAAAGTGGGATGAGTTCTATGATATTTACATGTATATTTTGATACTCCAACCAAGTCATATGACGTAATAGAATAAAACCTCTTTTCACATCAATTTCCATTCTCTAGTTTTTAGATGTAAAGTGATTTAGTGTAGTGTATGATGTTATGGAATAGTTGTTACTTTGGTCTTAGGAGAATTGAGCTCAATCCAAATGGATCAAGGAAACATTTTATTTCATTGTAAATAGATGTGAATATTGGTATGTATATATATTTATTTTTGTTGTAAATATTTCAATAGATTTATATGTTGGGTATTGGGGAATTGAGAGTGATGTGAGGGGGGGGAGGTGCCATAAGAGCTTCTGCCTTCACATGGTTGGCCCTGTTGAATAGAGAATAATTTATTGGAGTTGTTTAATCTTGGAGAAAATCTCCCTCAATCCAACAACGCAACAACAAAGTCAATGTTGACTTCGTTGCTTCTACTTCAAATCAAGGGAGGCAGTGTGATCAAATATTAGACGCGTGGCTCCAATAAATTATTCTTGAAACCAAAAGGATCTCATTCAGGTATGTTCTGACACTCTTGTAAAAATGCATCTTAGAGTAAATAATGTGCTACAAATATGACTTGTATTGATTTTTTAGATATTTATGGAGGTTGAATGATTTTGGCCGGTACTTTAAGATCTTTCTTCGTCGATTGAGGGAAGCTCAATACTAGCAGAGGGTCATACAACTGAACAAAAACACATGGGGGTTGTTGAGTTTTGTACCTTGGGAGGTGTTCCCCATGTGCTTGTGACCTCCTTAGCACATGTGGGATGTACATTACACTTTGTACCTTGTACTTTTGTCTAATTTCATACTATACACACTTGTGTTCCTTGTACTTTGTCTAATTTCACCTTTTGACTTTGTCTAAAGTGAAATTTAGTCATTTTTGGCCTAAAAGTGACTATTAATTCACAAAGGTGTGAATTAGAGACATAAAGTTGACTTAGGGAAACTTAACCCAAAGTGGGTTATTGATTTAGATATTCATGGGGAGATCCTAAATCAACCATTGATTAGATGGGAGATGAGATGATCTCCACCATCCATATCTTATGTTTCCTTATGCATGTCAAAGAGGGGCACAAAGGGTGAAGGAGGGCGCATTATTCATTCTTCTTTTGTTAATTGTGAGAGGAGCTCTTGGAGGATGAGCATGAGATCAGTTTTGTGAAGATGCTTGAGCTTGGGTGCTAGCTTTCATGTAGGGAGGCTACTAGCTACTTGCCTTGTTTATTTACTAGAGAGGTTCTACTTATGTGGATTTCGCATTGCCAGATTGGGGCGCATCAGTTGTAGGAGGACTTCTAGCCATCAGATTGCAGTGAGATCAGTTGCAGAGGGAGGCCATTCAGTAGAGCTTCATTCCTGTGGAGGGGTTTCCAGATCTAAGTTCACAGTTTGCAGTTGGAGCAGTTTCAGTGGTTTTGTTAGCTTATATGTGGGGCACACCTTCCTGGGGCGCACTTGGTGACTTTGGGCTTGTATATCAGCTTAGTTTGGGCTGCTATTGTATCAGGTTCTTTCATAGATTGTACTTGTTGTATTCCATCTTCTTCTTTCCTCATATATACATATATATCTCAAACTGGTTTTCCCCGAGGGGGTTTTATCCAGGGTCATGTTGACCAAAAATACATGTGTACACAAATGCATGTATTAGTCTCTTAGATCTCTTTATTTTCAGTTGTAAAGATCTATAGGTGTGTTATATTTATCTTGGTATGTATGTGCTAACATATGGTCACTAAAACTACATGCTAGAGCACCCAAAATCGCAAGTATAACCATAACAAATCAACAAGAAACTTTTGGATTGTTGGTTGTTATAAAACAACAGCATATACTACATTTGACAGTTAAAACTTACAACCTAATTGTGGTCAAATATAGACCCAGTAGGCAAGTTGATAGGACCTGAAAATCTTCATGGTATCAGAGCGGAGATGGATGGAATTTTGAGCAGTTGGGACAACATTTTGTTGGTTGTCATATACATCTTCTTGGCAGATTTTTGAGGAAAACCATTGACTCATTCAGTAGTTGTTAGAGGGCAGATTTTTACAGAGGACAGTTGGGCAGTTTTGGACACTTGTCATCAGTCTCTTTTCACACCTACGCAGTAGGAGTGACATTGATTTGACTTGACCTATTTTCACACCTACTTTGTTAGGAGTGAGGTCAGATTACACTTGTCTCTTTTCACACCTGTGTTGACAAGAGTGAGACCGTGTTTTCCTTGGCAGTGTGAGCATCAGTTGGGGATTACAGTTTGGCAGAGATGTCAGCATCTCTGATGCGAGTTGAGGACAGGCTAGCAAGGGCTAGCAATTGGTCGCCTTGGAAGGTGAGGACGATCTTCGCCTTAGAGGACCTCGAGCTATGGGATATAGTCGAGGTAGTTGTTCCCCCCATTCCTGTCACTGCTCCTGTCTTGGTGGAAGAGTTCAGGAAAAGGAACAACAAGGCGAAGAGAACTATTTTTGACACAGTTCATGACCATATCATACCCCATTTGATGGGGAAGGCTTGTGCATACGAGATGTGGGCATCTCTATGCAGTTTGTATGAGAGCTCCAATGAGAACCAGAAGATAGTTCTTCATGATCGACTCAGGGGCATTCGCATGCTCAAGGATGAGTCAATAACTTCATTCCTTGGTCGCTACACTCAGATCAAAGATGAGCTTGGAGCCATCGGAGAGGTTGTTGATCCTAACTCTTTGGTGAGGCAATCTATGAATAACTTCACCAAACTGTGGGGTCCATTTGTACGTGGCATAGTTTCGAGGGAGGTCATGCCTGCATGGGAGAGGATGTGGGATGACTTCATCCAACAGGAGATTAGGCTTGCAGTCAAGGCTTCTGGACAGCAGCAACAGCAGCAGCACCAACAACAACAGATTGGTCAGGGTGAGGAGGATCTTGCTCTTTGGATAAAGGGAAAGAAGAAGGCCGATCGTGGGGGTCAGCAGGGTCCCAAGTTTGGGGCCCCACCACAGGGGAGTGGAGGAGGAGAGAGAAACAGTGGTCAGGGCAGTGGTCAAAGAAGAGATATGAGCAAAGTGAAGTGCTTTGTTTGTAATAATTTTAGGCACTATGTTGGACAATGCCCGAACAGGAAGAAGAAGAATGGTGGTACCGCAGCTACAACAGAGGAGATAGAATTTCAGACACAGTTTTAGAGAGAGTGTGCTTTCCTCATATGTTTCACTTCAGTTGAGACGACACCCAGTATCTGGTATATTGATAGCGGGGCTTCAAGCCATATGACTGGACTTCGAGAGATTTTTCTTATATCATAGACACTAAGGTCAGGATTGAGATTTCTCTTGGAGATGACAGAGTTGTCAAAGTTACAGGGGTTGGCATAGTTTTCTTTCAGAGAGATGGCATGCCACCCATATCGTTCACAGACGTTCTTTATGTCCGTGGGATGAAGAAAAATTTGATTTCAGTTTCCACCCTCTAGGATAGAGGTCTTGAGGTGACATTCAGAGGCACCGAGGTACTGATTCATCCTCGAGGTTCTTCACTAGCCTCAGGACAGGTGATTGGAGTGAGGGATGGAAAAATGTTCAGACTGCTTTTTTAGCCACTTCATGCATTGGCAACGAGTAGTGACAGCAGTAGACAGATATGAGTTATGGCATCGCAGGATGGCCCACCTACATCATGGGGCTCTTGGATGACTAAGAGAGGTTGTGACCAGAGGGCCACAGATCAGTATTGAGCATCGAGATGTTTGTATAGGGTGTGCGCTTGGCAAGTTTACCAAAGCATCGTTCCCTAGCAGTGACACCAGGTCAGCTGGGATACTAGATTTAGTACACACCGACGTGTGTAGGCCCATGACTCGGAGGTCCTTGAGTGGTTTTGAGTACTATTTCACATATTAATGACTACTCGAGGAAGACTTGGTTCTATTTCCTGAAGGCCAAGAGTGAGGTCTTCACACGGTTCCAAGAGTTCAGATCTCTTGTGGAGAACCAATCGGGAAAGAAGATCAAAGTCTTGCGGTCGGATAATGGGGGAGAGTATTCCTCAAGACAGTTTGTAGACTTTTGTGCACAACATGGCATCAGGAAACAAATGACTGTACCTTACAACCCCCAGCAAAACAAGGTTGTCGAGAGGAAGAACCCGGCCATTATTGGTGCAGCGAGATCCATGTTGCATGATCAGAGTTTGCCTTTGTACTTATGGGCAGAGGCATGTGCTACTGCAGTTTACCTGCAGAATAGGATCCCCCACAGAATTTTGGAAAAGATGACTGCTGAAGATTGTGTTATGAACATACAATTGTGTTACTAGGCCCAAGGCTTGGATGCATAAATTATTAGACTAGTGGCATGGCTAGTCTCAACTTTTAAGACTACCAAAAGTGGTAAGCAATGTTTGGATAATGGAGGTACAAGGCATTGTGTGGAAGGTAGATGCAACCTAGGACACAATACTATGGATTGCTTGCAAAAAAAATCTGACTATAAAATTTAATGAAAATCTCAGTTCACTATCCCAAATACTATTGCAGAAATCTCTTGCAATAAATAAATCCACAAACCCTAAACCAAAAAAAACCTATTCTTGTGTTAGCAAAAAATTCTACCCTCCAATCTGAGCTGATAAACATGTTATGGCAGCAGTAAAAACTTGGCTAATTATAGGAGAAATAGCCCCAGCTGTCACAGGCTAAAACCCTCTTCGTTCGGGCTAGGCCTTGCTAGCCTCTAGGGGGAGTCCCTGGGCACAATGAAGCGCCCTTGTGGCTGATTTAAGGTCTGAAAACTCAAAAATCAGCGAGTTGTTTTGCCTTGGACAGTGTGTAAAGCAGTCCAAAACGGTGGAAAAAGTTGATCTAACACACTTGGAGGGAACCTACAGAGTTAGCACAATGATAATAGAATGGAAAAAACAAAGAAAACTACTCAAAGGATTGATACCATCACAGTAAATAGTTCAGAAATGACATATCAGATTTGCAAATTCACCACAATACCGTCAAGAAGAGAGGTTCGAACAATAAACACAAGCTTCTTTATTGATCCAACTTTACAAGAAGGTTGTTTGCGCCACAGTTAAAATCTCATAACCGATACAATGACTATTGTTCTCAATGACATGCCACTAGACAAAAGAGAGAGAGAGAGAAGAATGAGACAGACACTATGTTGCTCATGCTAAGAACCAACGAAATAACCAATGGCAGGCCTCCAATATATAGCTAGAGGGGGCGCATATCTCAAGGAAAAGGAAGGACGCATGAAGATGGTAAGAATAGAGTCTAAGTGGATGTGGGGAGGAGTAGTGAGATGACTGAGAGTGAGTGTGAGTTTGAATGTGCATGAATGAGTGAATGGCAAGTTGAGTGAGAAGAGGGGTGAAGTGAGGTGCATGGTATGCATGGAAGAAGGAAAAAAGCAAAGTGTGAATTTAGAGTGGGCGCATGAGTGCATGGTGAAGTTAAGTGAGTGAGTGCAAAAGAAAATTGAAGTGTATGGTATGCATGACGGAGAATCAGGCGTGTGGGAGTGAGATTGGAAAAGGCGCCCAAGTTAACTGAAGGGAAAAGACCATAATTAGATGCCAACACAAGAGTGAATGCTCAGTTAACTAGATCATCGTGTTGGCTATTACGGCTAAACTCATGTGACCTCTTCTCCATCATTAATTAATTAGCATATGCTCGAATTTTTAGGAATATGTGCCCTAGCTTAAGTGGATGCCACATTATTGCCACATGTCGACCTCTGAGGATGCCACTTGGCACTGCATGGACAATCACTAGACCTGCTAAATATAGGGGCAGCTAAAAATAGGACGCGCTAAAGATAGAACCTCTAAAAATAGGGTTCTCTGAAAATAGAACCTCTAAAAATAGGGCCCTCTAAAAATAGATTCCTGGTCCTATTTTTTAGAAAAATTGTCCACATCGCCTTGGATAACTGAGAGGACATCGCCACATAAATACTGCCAAAAATAGAAAGTCGTCTTAATACCCTTGACTTCATACTCATTAATCTCATCTTTCCACAAGGGATCCAAATATGCATTCAGAACTGTCATGTGGGCCCTGATGCTCAACCTGCTAAAAATAGAAATCTAGGTGAGATCATCCGAAAAAGGTCCAAAGGCCTCTGGATGCCTCAAGGATCAATACTATGCTCTCGGAATCTTAATCTGGGGCCTAGATCACAACCTACCAAAAATTGCAAGTTCCTGCATGTCGCCCGGAAAAAATGTCATCGAGCCTAGAATCCTGCGAGGACTCATACTGTATGCTTTGAACTGCCCCAAATTGTCAAGAGACCCACTCAAACCGTGCCTCCTAAAAAGTAGCAACACCCGTATGTATGCATCTCTCTCTCAGAAATGCATGGAAACCAAGTAAATTGTGACTTTGAACTAAGCAACCCTACACCGATCATGTACCTACCTCGTGTGTGAAGCAACCTCCTGCTCAACATAAGTGCTAAAACCCTGGGAAACTCTCAGTATGCCAACCAAAGTGTTGCATGCTAGCTCTTAACCCTCGAGACTTCTCAAGAGTGAAAATCTAGGGGTTAACATCTTGTCAAAGAAATATGCAAAAAAAAAGCAAAAGCATTCCATAGATATGCAAACAATCAGATGGAAATTGTTTCCTAATCTGAAAACAATTCATTGCAACAAATTAAACATGTAAACCCACAGTGAGAATCACAATAAGTGAGTCATGTGAGAAAAAAAAGGCTCAAAATCTCTTTCTATAGGGAAAATTTCCACTGTCAACCAATTTTTTCCAAAAAATCCCATTCAACCCATTGGACTTGCACTTATTTTGTCGAACTCGCAAAGTCAAGCGATTTTTTTGAATTTGATGTGCTTTTATCACTGAGCACTTTTAACACTGCAAAAATGGGTATGAAGAACTTGGATAATGGAGTTGTACAATGTGGTGTGTGGAAGATAAATGCAACCTAGGGAAAAAATATAGTGGGCTATTTGCAAAAAAATCAAAGTATGAAATTTAATGAAAATTTAAGTTAACAGTGTCAAAAATTATTACAGAAATATCTTGTAATAAATAAACCCACAAACCTTGAACCAAAATGCCCATATTTTTCAAAACAATCTAAAAAAAAAAAGCAAAAACATTTCTATGATATGCAAAAAAAAAATCGGATGAAAATTGTTGCCCAATCTAAAAACAATTCATTGACAAAGATTAAACACCAAGCATCCAACATCATGTTGGAATGATGTTCTCACAATGACAGTCAAAATTAGCAAGTCATTGTTGGAAAATTGGAAATAGAACCCAGAAACCTTTTTTTATAGGGAAATTTGCACATCAAGCAATTTTTCCCCAAAAACATGCATTCAACTTGCTAGACTAGCACTTTTTTGAAGAACTCGGAACTCAAGTGAATTGTTCTAATGTTGAGGTTTTACTACCAAACACTCGCTTAGTGATGGACTCATCAAAAAGTCGATAAGTCTTGTGGCTCTAATTCAAAGCAAGCCAGCCAAGCACCCCAGAACTAAAAGATGCATGAAACTAAACAAATAAAAATGATTGAAAAATGCAGGAGTCTGGCGAGTTTTTCTAATGTCAAGATGTTACTACTGAGCACTTGCTTCGTGCTAGAATCATTGAAAAATCAATTCGTCTTGTGCAAATAATTCAGAGCAAACCAACCAAGCACCCTGGAACTAAAAGATGCATGAAACTAAACAAATCAAACACTTGCGAGTAGTTTTGACACCATGTAGAGACAACTACTCTAGAATCCTAGATTATCAAAGCCAAAGGATGCATTTGAGGAAGATGGTTATTCTAAAATTATTAAGAGTGTGCTTCATAACTGCATAGATACAGAGCTTTTTTAAGTCACTACCTGCAATAAGTAGAACATGTTGAAGATTATGTTCTTAACATATGGTTGAGTAACTGCTCCCAGGGCTGAGATGCAGAAATTAGGAGACTAGTGGGATGGCTCGTCTCAATGTTTAAGACTGTAGAAATAGGTAAGCATAATTCGGATATTGGAGCTGTGCAATGCACTGTGTTGGAGGCTATGGGTAGCCTCAATGTTTAAAACTGCTAATGCTAGAGCTCGGGTTGGAGCAGTCAAAAGGGAATGGCAGGGGTCTGACAAGGAATTTTGCTCAGTAAGCATGGGATTCATTGATAGAGGCAATTAAAAAACACAAACTTTGACTTCCCCATCTCTAGTTCCCTTTTGCCTCTATTGTCTCAACTTCATGTATGTTAGTTATCGGGTTACTGTTATATTGGATAGGCAGTGAGATTACTGTTGACCCTTGGCTAGTCCATTTTCAATTTCTGGTCAGGTTCTGCTAGCAGCAGTTGTTATGGTTCTGTATTTCTCAACCTTTGCCTTTTCCTGAATTAATAGAAAGAGCTTTCAGTGAAATCCAATAGCTGCAAATCAAGAAATTTGATGTCCAAGGTAACTTAATTGATTACTATCAATGTACGAGAGGAGAACATAACAATTATTTGGTAAGGAATATGATATTTGGTTGTTCTAGTATGAAATGAAGAGCATGGTAAATTTTCAGGTGAACAATCTACCAATATTCAAGTGGCAGTCCATTGCAAGATTTTTCACATTGCATACTTCATCAATATACAAAAAACTTTGCCCATGGAGTTGCACATGCATTGGAATAAGTGTATTGCTCTTAATCTATATTGAAGTTTGTAAATGAATCAGACTATTTCTCATTATTCCCAACTGTGAAGTGGCTTATATTCACTGATATGGAATGAAAAACGGTACATGGTTCAATTTACAAATCAATCATGGTAACCTTGGTCATTTGCAATAGTCTCATCATTCTTGAAATATGGGACTCTTGATGCTTAATTTTTTTTACATCCCCCCCCTCCGCCCCCCTCCCAAAGCAAGAAGTTAAAAATCTTGTATGGATTAGCATACAAGATTTCATATTTCACAGTATTGATGGTCTGACATCCTACAAATTTCTAATAAGCATATGACGAAAATTATCTCCAAGTTCAACCCTTCTCTAGATAAATTCAATTATAAGGACTGCACCATCTACAATGGCATGTTCATCATTTACTGGTAACAAATCTTTAGGCTACACTCCCAAATATAAGATTTATTGTAAGCATTCCCTGAAACCCTTCTGTAATGCTTCTTCATCTAAGTTCTTCCCAATAAATATGATCTTATTTGTTCTTTTCTCATCAGGTCCCCAGACTCTGTCAGGAGAGCCATGGAAAAGATCATGCACACCCTGCACATAAAAGTGGATCAACTATCAACTACACTAGATGTACAACAAAGTACAAAATAAATGACATCTACTTCATGACAATTATACTAGTTATGCAACACAAGGCAGGAATAGCATTCCATAATACAACATTGCTATCAGAGATACAGAGAATGCTGATGCAGGCACACTAAAAATGCATTTAAAAACTCAAATGGTGGGAATGGCTTTGTTACACAAGACAGAATGCTTAGGGGATAAATCATAAAAGTGATTAACAAAAGCCATGCCTAAATTATTCCTTGAAAACCTCTGCCACCACCAGGATATACCATATGATCTTCCATGTCACCAAAAAGAAGATTAACAGATACCTTACCAGTAAATTTTATATGTCTGCAAGTAACTATGCATATTCATGTGTATATGACCAAAAACTCCAATATCTAATAACTTTCCTCAAGACAGTTTTGTTTGTGATCCATGCAGTCTGGGTCATGATAATAAGGGAAGGATAGCAAAAAAAAAGAACCGCAACTAATTAACGATAAACAGGAAATTCAAATGAGTTAATTACTGACAAAACCAATTACAGAATTCTACACACATTAAGACATTATGATTTAACCCCAACTCTCACAAGTTCAAAATCAAAATCATGAGCATTTCTAGAGATGATGACACATACCTGAAAAACATATCGTTCATTAAATCCATCAACAGAAAGCAGGCCTTTCATTCTGTAAATGTCATCACTCCGTTCCAGCAACAGTTCTCCCAACCAGGTATTTATCTGTGTAGAGAACAAAATAAGTAAACAAAATAATTCTTATATGTGGGATTTAGGCTTGAGGTGATTTTCCAATTGCATTTCTTAATATTTAATTGGACTTCTGATTAACATTAGGGGAAGCAGTGTGTTTTGTATTTACTTTTGAAGTGACAATTCACGTGTGAACAAGTTGTTACAGGGTTTTGCTTTCAAGGTCTATATATTCTTCAAATCAGGGTCAATGCACATGCATTACCACAAATTTAAAGTCATTAGTAGTTGATACAAGTGCAGGGTTCTCATGTGTTCAAATCTGCTACATAATCAGACCTGTAGCAGTCTGCTACATAATCAGACCTATGGCAGTGTGCTACGGAATCAAGCCTGTAGCAGCTTGCTACAAAATCAGGCTTGTAGCAGCTTAGAAGATATATCAGCATATTAAAAGAATTAATACCTTCAACAACGAAGATATATCAGAATTAAAATCAGCAAACTCACCATATAAAGGCACAAAGGTATTAACATAAATCAGCATACCCAGCGTAAAGATGTATGAAGGATTTCAGGAGTATTTTAAGAAGATATATCGGATTTTAACATGGTTCCAATACATCTCAGCACTTAATACATTTCAGTACTTGGTTCCAACATTAATTTTTCAGCAGAAGGTTTCAGCATCTTAATACTTTAAGTGCATAGTCCCAACACTTGATGTATATCAGTTCCAGCGCTAAAATTATATTAGCGTAAGACCTTCAGCGTATGCCCACGAATATTAAATTTAATATTCAGCATCTACTATATTTTCAGCATGCACATGTGACAGTCTTAAAAAAGGAAACGGGTACACAGCATGTGACAACTCAACCAATGAAATCCGTGGAATCTGGAGGTAGCTGATTGTTTTAATTAGTTGATATGTAACAGCGTACACTTGGGAAAATCATCAAACAATGGCATCAAAGTTGTTCCAAACTATTTCACAGCATATTAGGAGGGTTGTTGCTTTATACTTAGAGCTATTGAAGTCATTCTCTTGTATATATATGTGCGCTCTCATGAGCGGGAGTAGTTTTAGTAGAGAGTGATATCTGGTGTATTCAGACTTTTGTGAGTTTGTAAGAGCCGAGAGCTCTAGTTTTAACACTTAATATATTGTTGTTATGTTTTGGGTGTCCATTCAATTGTGTACTGGTGTTAATTTAAAGAACATATGCACAGGCATACCTGTGGGGCAAGGCCCGCTCATAGGTATGGTGTTGTGTTGTATATATATATATACTTCATTTGTTTGTTGATTATTAGATAGTTGTTAATTAGTTTATGCTTGAAGTTCGTAGTAATCTAATTCTGCTTTAGACTTAGGCTGCAAAATGGTCACTGGCTGCATAATGGCCACTGGTGTTATGCTGCAGAATCATTAATAAACTATGCTAGGACTTAGATTTCGGCAGACTAAYGATCTCTTTACTGTTCCTTGCTTGTACTTTCATTATATGCTAAATCTGGTTATGTATCTTTCATATGTAACAATGTTTATAATATCACTGGTAAAATTGGAGTTTAAGAATCAAATGGTTTGCTAATCTAGTTCCAGTATACTCATTTCATTTGTAGTACTGTAAGGTCTGAGTGTTGTGGTTAGGAATTTCTTTCTTGCTTTGGTTGTGTGTGCTACGGAATCACTTTATCTGTGACCCCATTAGGTGAACACACGAGGGCGTAAGGTTATGAGAGCTCAGAGATCTTACCCTAAGAGGTACCACCAGTTGGGCTGGGGGTTACAACGCTGTGACTTCGCCTTTTTATACTTTCCTTTGATTTATGCATAGTTTAGTTTAGTTGGTATTTTCTGATAGCTTGGTGAAAGTTCTCTTCTGCGTATACTGCATCGGGTGCCTCGCAAGTATAAACTGAACCCCGGGTTGACAAATTAAGTGACAGAGTGTAGAGTGACACCAAATAATTGGGAATCATATTTAAACCTCGTCACTCATTGGAAGACCAAGGGTTAGGGCAGTTACATTTCGAAATTGCTTAAAGGAAGCTCAYGAGGGAGAGAGAGGGCACACTTTTTGAGGAGAGTTTGAGGGAAGGTGAAGGGGCACGCATCCCTAGAAGGTTTCTTGGTTGGGAGGGAAAAAGTTTCAGCAATGGAGGTTGGAACGCATCCCTAGGGGAGGGATTGGCACGCACTTCAAGGTTGTTTCAGCATTAAAGAGTATCGTACGGCAAGGAGGTCGTACAGTACGGATTTGTGGAGGTCGTACAGCAAGTTTCATTGGTCTTGCAACTACAGCCAAGCACAAAAATCGAGGCTCAACTTATGCACGAATTTCTAGGTGCTTTTCTACTACAGATAAATCCGTACAGCAAGGCACAGTTCTGTACCACTTCTAGCCACGAAAATCGAGGCATTATTTTTGTTTTTGTGACTATACAGTCCGTACCTTTTGTACAGGAAATCGGGTTCAGATTTCAAGACTGTGATGTACATGAATTTATGTGAAACTTTTGCTCAGATAGTGTGAAAGTACAGATTATAAATGTTGAAAGTGTATTGTTGTTGTACTTAGAATTTCCTTAAAGCTGAATAAAGAAGTACTCAGATTATAAAGAGATAGACCCTCCATATGCGCCCTTCTTCCTTCTGCAACTGCAACTACAGCTCTCTCCACCAAACTTGCACTATAGATGAGTGAGAGAATGTACCAAATGAGGAAGGCGTCACTCTTATTTATACTAATCTGTCCAGTGACTTTTCATCTAGGGCCGACCTAACTTTCTGAAAAAAAATATTTTTTGTTTATCTTTTTCTTCTGGAGTCAACTTTACTTCTGGAGCATTATAATTCTTCTTTATTATTTTCTATGAGGCCGACTTCTCTTTTGGGATCTTCTTTGACTTCCAATGGTTTTCCTTTAACATCTTGGTAACTTCATTTATAAGAAAGGTTATCTCGGAGGTGAATACCTCCCACAGCTACCAAAAACATCAACACTCCCTCTTAGTCAGGGAGGTATTCTCCATGATGCTTTTCCTCTGGTCCTCATCACCTCGCAGGCTATGCCATGGTCCTCCGACCATGCCATGGTCACGCAGACCATGCTACTGGTAGCATCATCATGTCGCACATGGCTACACCTAATGTGGACTTTTTCTAGGGCCTCATCACCACTAGAATACACTAGGACCTACTCGCTCGTAGTGTGGCACTAGGACGTACTCACCCATAGTGCATCGTCAAGGACCTACTCGCCCATGACGTGTCCACTTGGTCTACTCCCAAGGGACGTGTCCACATAGTCTACTCCCAAGGGACGTTGGGCACCATCCCAGTACAACTTATCATTCCGTCGATAAGTGTCATACTCAACTCAGTCCATCGAGAAGTATCGTCACAGAAGAATGTCTCACGAAGCTGCAACCATCAATACTCCCTCTCAACAAGGAAGGCATTCTCCAAGCATATCTTGTATTGTTCTTGGTATTCTTCTGTCATAGAAAAGTTTCTCCATGAGCCTCATTAGCTATATTGATGATCTATCTCCACAACCATGTGTCTAGCACCTCGGGTCGTTCTTGTCCGATGAAAAGAATTATGACCACATCAGAGCCACATTCATCTCATATTTGATCCTGGAATGTCCACATTCCCACGTGATCATGAGCATCTTTTTAAAATGATCAAGATCAATCATGGAATGTACATATTCCCATAGGATCACTCTGTGAATGCATTTAGCTCAATGTTATCGGACACGTGGAATTGCACCTCAAGCACCTCGAGTCTTCAGTCCGTCGAAGACTACGTCAGGGTACATCTACTCTGGGTGTAGATGTTCCCTATCTCCCCTAGTCTGCAGCCCAGTACTGGGAGAAGGGTCGGCCCAATGCTTGCCAGGGCCACTCACCTCATCGTGAGTGTTATGCCCGATGCAATTCACACACATTGGAGGAGTCCTCAGTCTATCGAGAACTATGTAGCTCCAGTCCATCGAAGACTACGTCGAGCTTCGATTCTTCAGTCCATCGAAGACTATATACCAGGGTCCCAAGCCTTCAGTCCATCAAAGACTACCCTGGGATCATTCCCACATGGTCAAGTCTGTCTGACCAATCTTGGAATGTCTACCCGATATCCTCCTGGAGATCTAGCACCAACTCGAATCTTCAGTTCGTCGAAGATTACATCTGGGCCTATTCCCACATGATCAAGTCTGCCCGAACAGTCTTGGAATATCGACACGATGTTGCAATCATCAACACTCCCTCAGGGAAACATTTGCATTCCTGCCAAGCTTGTCCATAACAGAGGCTTGGTGCAAATGTCAGTTGTCTAGTCATCTGTGGATATGTGTTGGAGCCTCATTGCTCGGAAAAGATCCCTTGGCATTCGTGCCAAGAGAACAACCTCTGCAGATGTCGTCATGCTCAATACAAAGCTTTGGAAAACTCGTCAACATCCTCCCGAGAGCGGGAAGAGCTCTATAATGCAAATGAGCAAGTCTCATATGCCATGACTCACTCAAACTGATAGAATCAAGCACCGAGAACTAGTCAAACTGTCAATCTGTACAAACTCCTTGTCTAGTCCGACTGCTTCATGTCTCAAACTAGAGACCATCTAATAAGTTGCCTTCAGCAACCATCACTATAGATCCCTCTTAGAGCTATCACTAGTGACATGCCTCCATGGTAACCTGCCCAAAACAAGAACAACAACATTTCCATGGCAACCTCCATGGAATTTAACAATATAACCTGCCCGGAACAGACAACAAAACAAGAATATCTCCTAGAGGGGAGATAAACAAATGCATCTCTAGTATTAAGTGGTTAGTATAATGATCATAACTCCAATAGATCAAAAACATAAGATCGCAATGGTGCCATAACAGCTAAAGGCATATCAAAAAAATCAAACTTGGACGATCTGTTGTTCCTCTGAATGCACTTGATCTGAAATCCCTCTAGATCTATGATTTGTTGCTTGGACAAAAGTCCCTTCTCCTACAAAAACACCCTCAAGATAATGATACAATTTAACATATACAAGTACATACCTCAAAAATTGTATCACCATCCAGCAACAGTGGTAAGCAGTGGCAAACCCTAAAACTTCAAGGTGCTTCAACTAGCTTGATAAAATAAAATTGTGCAGCGGCAAGGTACTACGGGAAGGTACAGTGGAAAACTGCAGCAGCAAGGTAAATCTCACGATCTTCCTTCCAACAATTAGACTGTTCTGAAGGAAACCAAGCTCTGATACCATGTTGAATTTTCGTTAATTACGTTAACATTAGATTTACCATAGCAATTTAAACTGCTTTTGCATGCTCGTTTCTCCATAGGTGATGTTGTAGCATCGCCACCCAACAATAGGCACCTACTCGTGCCACCCCCAAGCATAACATATACATCCTAGGAAACCCTTCTACACAAGGGGAGAAAACCCAGCAACCTTCTTATAGAGAATATCCTTGCCAAGACAAAGTAATTGTTATCCCCCAATTAGGGATAACTAAAGAGATTATGTCTCGAGGCCCACAGGTCCTAGACATGAAGTACCAAGAGCCAAGTCGACTTGAGCATGGCCCTGGAGGGCCCATCTTTTCATTCTTCAGCGCCTCTGCTTTGTCAGTAGCATCAGTATTAGTCACCTCGGCCTAGTCCTATAGCAGAAGTGGGTCTTGCTCCATGAGGTAATGAGTCTGGGTATCATGGTATGTGTCACTCTGATCCTCAAAACCTTTGAATATGTGCATTCAATTTTTTTTGTTTCTAACAGGTGCTTGGATCTTATACCTATCCACTTGACCATATTTGGGGGGAATGATAGGATGCCCTAGTAAGCTTGTGCCCATAGGTTTTGAGTTGCCACTGGGGGGATTCATGAGAAGCCATCGTCCGCTCCCACCATACTTACCACTTTCCATCTTTCTCCTGCTCATCCATCCCATTACACTGGTTTGGGCATTGGGTTGGCCAAATATTTAAGGGTTGTACCTTACCTTGTGGGAAGAAGGGGCTAAAGGCCTAGAGGGTAAAAGTAGTTGGCAAAAGATAAAAGCTAAAGAATGAAACCTTGAGATGCTTTGCCCAGGGATCCCTGAGAAAGCAGTAAAAAGCTTCTCAGCAAGAAACAGAGGGACCCATACAAATAATAAAACAAGACCTAGTTAGAGGATAGGGGGTATCATCATGAGCCAGCCTATTAGGTCCATGGGCATGTAGCGGTATGACACTACTAGCAACTGGTCACCACACCAGGGTAGTGGCTCTTGGTGGCATAGCCAAGAGAAAGGGGGTCTCATCACGAGCCAACCTTCTCATTTCCGTGAAATGCTTGTGGGTAACATTGCCACCACTGGTCACCACGCC